>CAJUXJ010000583.1:0-20742 GCA_910589775.1 Avena eriantha | reverse complement strand
AACGACATATGGATCCAGCAAAGTCATTGCATGTGTGTTCTTTTCCACAAACCACATATGGATCCACTAGAGTCATTGCATGTGTGTTCTTTTCACAAACCATATATGGATCAATCAATGTCATTGCATGTGTGTTATTTTCCACAAACCACATATGGATCCACCAGAGTAATTGCATGTGTTTTCTTTTCACAAACCACATATGGATCCACTAGAGTCATTGCATGTGTGTTCTTTTCCACAAACCACCTATGGATCCACTAGAGTTTATTGCATGTTTGTTCTTTTCCACAAACCACATGGGTCAACCAATGGCATTGTATATGTGTTATTGTCACAAACCACATATGGATCAACCAATGTCATTGCATGTGTGTTCCTGTCACAAACCACATATGGATCCACCAATGTTCATTCCATGTGTGTTCTTTCCACAAACCAAAGATGTATCCACTAGAGTAATTGCATGTGTGTTCTTTTTTCAAACCACATATGGATCAACTAGAGTCATTGCATGTGTGTTATTTTCACAAACCACACATGGATTAACCAGAGTCATTGCATGTGTGTTCTTTCCACAAACCACATATGGATCCACCAGAGTCATTGCATGTGTGTTCTTTCCCCAAACCACACATGGATCCACCAGAGTAATTGCATGTGTGTTCATGTCACAAACCACACATGGATCCACCAATGTCATTGCATGTGTGTTCTTTTCACAAACGACATATGGATCAACAAATGTCATTGCATGTGTGTTCTTTCCATAAACCAAATATGGATCCGCCAATGTCCTTGCATGTGTATTCTTTCCCAAACCACATGTGGATCCACTAGAGTAATTGCATGTGTGTTCTTTTCACAAACCACACATGGATAAACAAGAGTCATTGCATGTGTGTTCTTTCCACAAACCACACATGAATCCACCAGAGTAATTGCATATGTGTTCTTTTCACAAACCACATATGGATCAATTAGAGTCATTGCATGTGTGTTTTTCCACAAACCACACATGGACCCACCAGAGTAATTGCATGCGTGTTCATGTCACAAACCACACATGGATCCACCAATGTCATTGCATGTGTGTTCTTTTCCACAAACCACATATGGATCTACCAATGTCATTGCATGTGTGTTCTTTCCATAATCCACATATGGATCCACCATAGTGATTGCATGTGTGTTCTTTTCCACAAAGGCACATTTGGATACACTAGAGTTCATTGGCATGTTTGTTATTTTCCACAAACCACATATGGATGAACAAATGTCATTGCATGTGTGTTATTGTCACAAACCACATATGGATCAACCAATGTCATTGCAGGTGTGCTCCTGTCACAAACCACACATGGATCCACCAGTGTTCATTGCATGTGTGTTCTTTCGAAAAACCACATATGTATCCACTAGAGTAAATGCATGTGTCTCTTTCACAACCACATATGGATCGATCATAGTCATTGCATGTGTGTTCTTCCCACAAACCAAATATGGATCCACCAATGTCATTGCATGTGTGTTCTTTCCATGAACCACATATGGATCCACCAGAGTCATTCATGTGTGTTCTTTTCACAAACCACATATGGATCAACCAGAGTCATTGCATGTGTGTTCTTTTCACAAACCACATATGGATCCACTAGAGTCATTGCATGTGTGTTCTTTTCACAAACCATATATGGATCAACCAATGTCATTCCATGTGTGTTCTTTTCCACAATACACATATGGATCCACCAGAGTAATTGCATGTGTGTTCTTTTCACAACCACATATGGATCAACAAATGTCATTGCGTGTGTGTTCTTTCCTCAAACCAAATATGGATCCACCAATGTCATTGCATGTGTGTTCTTTTCATAAACCACATATGGATCCACTAGAGTCATTGCATGTGGTTCTTTTCACAACCATACATGGATCAACCAATGTCATTGCATGTGTGTTCTTTTCCACAAACCACATATGGATACACCAGAGGAAATGCATGTCTATTCTTTTCACAAACCACATATGGATCCACTAGAGTCATTGCATGTGTGTTCTTTTCCACAAACCACATATGGATCCACCAGAGTTCATTGCATGTTTGTTCTTTTCCACAAACCACATGGATCAACCCATGGAATTGTATATGTGTTAGTGTCAAAAACCACATACGGATCAACCAATGTAATTGCATGTGTGTTCCTGTCACAAACCACATATGGATCCACCAGTGTTCATCCCATGTGTGTTCTTTCCACAAACCACATATGTATCCACTAGAGTAATTGTATGTGTGTTCTTTTCACAAACCACATATGGTTCAACCAGAGTCATTGCATGTGTGTTCTTTTCACAAACCACACATGGATCAACCAGAGTCATTGCATGTGTGTTCTTTCCACAAACCACATATGGATCCACCAGAGTCATTGCATGTGTGTTCTTTCCACAAACCACACATGGATCCACCAGAGTAATTGCATGAGTGTTCATGTCACAAACCACACATGGATCCACCAATGTCATTGCATGTGTGTTCTTTCCACAAACCACACATGGATCCACTAGAGTAATTACATGAGTTTTCATGTCACAAACCACACATGGATCCACCAATGTCATTGCATGTGTGTTCTTTCCACAAACGACATGGATCAACCAATGGCATTGTATATGTGTTATTGTCAAAAACCACATATGGATCCACCAGAGTCATTGCATGTGTGTTCTTTTCCACAAGCCACATATGGATCCACTAGAGTCATTGCATGTGTGTTCTTTCAACAAACCACATATGGATCAACAAATGTCATGGCATGTGTGTTCTTTCCACAAACCACATATGGATCCACTAATGTCATTGCATGTGTGTTCTTTTGACAAATAACATGGATCAACCAATGCCATTGTATGTGTGTTATTGTCATAAACCACACATGGATCAACCAATGTCATTGCATGTGTGTTCATATCACAAACCACACATGGATCCACCAATGCCATTGAATGTGTGTTCTTTCCATGAACCACATATGGATCAACGAGAGTCATTGCATGTGTGTTGTTTCCATAAACCACACATGGATCCACCAGAGTAATTGCATGTGTGTTCATGTCACAAACCACACATGGATCCACCAATGTCATTGCATGTGTGTTCTTTACACAAACCACATATGGATCAACAAATGTCATTGCATGTGTGTTCTTTCCACAAACCAAATATGGATCCGCCAATGTCATTGCACGTGTGTTCTTTTCACAAATGACATGTGGATCCACTAGAGTAATTGCAGGTGTGTTCTTTTCACAAACCACACATGGATCCACCAGAGTCATTGCATGTGTGTTCTTTCCACAAACCACACATGGATCCACCAGAGTAATTGCATGTGTGTTCTTTTCACAAACCACATATGGATCAACCAGAGTCCTTGCATGTGTGTTCTTTCCACAAACCATACATGGATCCACTATAGTAATTGAATGTGTGTTCATGTCACAAACCACACATGGATCCACCAGTGTCATTGCATGTGTGTTCTTTTCCACAAACCACATATGGATCCACCAATGTCATTGCATGTGTGTTCTTTCCATAATCCACATATGGATCCACCAGAGTCATTGTATGTGTGTTCTTTTCCACAAACCACATATGGATCAACCAATGTCATTGCATGTGTGTTCCTGTCACAAACCACACATGGATCCACCAGTGTTCATTGCATGTGTGTTCTTTCGAAAACCACATATGTATCCACTAGAGTAAATGCATGTCTGTTCTTTTCACAAACCACATATGGATCCACTAGAGTCATTGCATGTGTGTTCTTTCCACAAACCAAATATGGATCCACCAATGTTATTGCATGTGTGTTCTTTCCATGAACCACGCATGGATCAACCAGAGTCATTGCATGTGTGTTCTTTCCACAAACCACACATGGATCCACCAGAGTAAATGCATGTGTGTTCATGTCACAAACCACACATGGATCCACCAATATCATTGCATGTGTGTTCTTTCCATGAACCACATATGGATCCACCAATGTCATTGCGTGTGTGTTCTTTCCACAAACCACATATGGATCCACCACAGTCATTGCATGTGTGTTCTTTTCCACAAACCATATATGGATCTACTAGAGTCATTGCATGTATGTTGTTTCCACAAACCACATATGGATTAACAAATGTCATTGCATGTGTGTTCTTTCCACAAACCACATATGGATCCACCAATGTCATTGCATGTGTGTTCTTCTGACAAATAACATGGATCAACCAGAGTCATTGCATGTGTGTCATTTTCACAAACCACACAGGGATCTACTAGAGTCATTGCATGTGTCTTCCTGTCACAAACCACAGATGGATCCACCAATGTCATTGCCTGTGTGTTCTTTCCACAAACCACACATGGATCCACCAGAGTCATTGCATGTGTGTTCTTTCCACAAACCACACATGGATCCACCAATGTCATTGCATGTGTGTTCTTTCCATGAACCACATATGGATCCACCAATGTCATTGCATGTGTGTTCTTTCCACAAATGTTGGGGGGATACCCTCGGGTAGGGTCACGCCGGGGTATAAACGCCGAGTTAGGCGAGGTAGGGCAAGGTCAAAGCGAATGCTGGCCGAGTCACCTCAAGGTAGGCTGAGTCACAGAGTAACCCGGACCGGAGGATGTCCACCTAAATGAGTCCCGGCCGACATATGTAGTATGCCGGCAGGATTCATGTAACTTGTATGCAGGTACCCGCGTGGCCGGATTAACCAGGCATGATACGAGTTATATCAGGCTTGCAAGAGAAGGAAGGTATCTCGCTGGTCAAAAGGTGGCCACTGTACGCTGGAGCATGAGCGAAGCGGACCGAGGGAAGGACCACCGAGGCGTGGCCGACAAGGGTGACGCTGCCAGTGTCGGATGACGCTGGCGTCGCAGAAGCTCACGTAGCCTCTACATGGCCTACGATGGCGAAAAGTAACTCGGTCGGTTTGCTATTTTGGGAAGAGGCCTATTCCCTGGAATATGCCTCCACGTATGCCCTAGTTGGAGACCTAGCCTCCCCTATATAAGGAGGGCTAGGGCCTCTATAGAAGGGGTTGAGTTTTTTACTTGGTTGATGGCTAGTTGATTGGCATTTGGGTAGTGGGTTCCTGAGAGCAAAGTAGTGGTGAGAGTAAGAGAGTTCCTTTTCCTCCTCTCCCCTATACAGCTCAAGGAGCATTTGTAATCTTGGAAATCTATCGAATACAAAGCATCTATGTGTGGAATCACCACACTATCCCTCCATGGATACCTCTAGTGCATATTGTCCCCACCTTTAGCCTATCCATGGCATCTGCCGTGACACCACCACGACAGTTGGCTCCCACCGTGGGGCTAGCAGCGCTAGCAGGAGTGAAGATCCAGATGGGAAACCTCATCGGCAATGGCGAGCGCATCGTCTCTAGGCTCGTCCAGCGCTTTGAAGCGCTGGACTTTGTCAGCGACAATGCTGGCTACTGAAGGAGCATTCGTGCGATTCTGCCGAGATAAGAAGATCCGGCTGGACGTTGCCTCGGTAGCCCACCCCGCATCGAACGGACAAGTGGAAAGATCCAACGGATTAGTATTATCCGGGATAAAACCCCGACTCATTGAGCCGCTACAAAGATCAGTGGGGTGCTGGATAGAAGAACTACCAGCAGTATTATGGAGTTTAAGAACAACTCCGAATCAATCAATAGGCTATACGCCATTCTTTCTGGTATATGGGGCAGAAGCTGTATTACCAGCCGACATAGAGCATGATTCGCCTAGAGTCACCCAATACACAGAAGTCGAAGTGCGAGAAGCCCAGCAAAATGATGTTGATCTGCTAGAAGAGGCGAGAGAATTGACATTGTCCAGATCCGCCATATATCAGTAACACCTCCGATGCTATCATAGCCGGAAGGTAAACCCCCGAGTCTTTCGGGAAGGCAATCTGGTACTCTGGCTGGTACAACGTACTGCTGGCATGCATAAGTTATTCCCCCATGTGAAGGGCCATTCATTGTGAGAAAAGCATTGCACAATGACTCTTATTATCTCATCGATGCAAAACCACAGGAGAAGAACAAGGCGGACAGGTCCGGCGAGGAATTTAAGCGTCCATGGAATGTAGCTCAACTCCGTCCATTCTACACTTAACAAAGAAGTGCGTGTATCTAAGTCTCTCATATGTCGGTATGTATGCCGCAATGAGTTTATCAATGAAATCTTGGCACCTCGAGCAGTAACTCGGGAACTGCCTCAGTGATATTTATTGTTTTCTGTATTTTTTATTTATATGTCGGCTGGCGTAAGTTGCTTCTACCTAAGCCGGATTAGTAGTGTGTGAGCACCAAAAACTCAACTCTTCGATTTGCTGCTGTCCAACAAGATTTGGCTTCATGGCAAGCAAGAGAACAAGTTTGGAATTTCGTAGCACACGAAAAACGACTAAGGAAAAGAACTTAATCGAGCCGACATTTTTTATTCGGACTAACCTTATGTTTACCTTGTTTTTACTATGCTGAATTATTTTGAGCTAGTCTAAAGTTTCCAAGCATTGTTAACTCAAATTTTGAAACTCGGACTCGTAAGTCATAAAACCGAATCAAGGTAGACACGAGCCGAGACAGGAAATTGGAGAAACAAGAAAATGAAACTCGAGGACTACGCCCAAGTTAATCCGGCACGAGCAACTTAGTAGCAAAATATAATTTGTGTGCTTGATACATCTGCACCTAGCTTACCGGGGATCTGATAAATTTCAAAGTGTTTTTTCATGCTCAAGGAGCAGCAGCAGGTGGAACTCCAGCTTCAGCCTCATCATCGTCTTCATTCTCTTCAACATCTGAAGCTTCGTCCTCTTCCTCATCTCCCAAACCATCTTCGACGTATTCGTCGTCAACAGCTTCGAGAAAGCTTGGTCCCTCGTTCCATTGATGGATGGGAGCAAACTGAATGAGTCTATGGCCGCAAGCCTTGTGCCGAGCTATCCAATCCGGATCAGTGGACCACCTTGATCTGGTGCGCATGCGCTCGAGAAGATTCAGATTTATTTTCTCATACCATGTGAGCACGTAGTGGAAGACGGTTTCAGCTTCAGCGCGTCCGGCGGATTCCCTCCAGAGGTCAAGCTGGGTCTCGCACTCCATTAACTTGTTAATTAGAGCAGTGGATCCCTCCGGAGTATCTTCACCTGGCCAAAGGGCATTGAAGATCCGGACTGCTACATCTAGGATATCCTTACCATAGTTCTTCACAATCTCGACGCGAGAAGATAAGCTGACCAGCAGGTCCTCCATGTCATAGGGAATATTTTCAGTGCCAGGACCAGTTGGGGTACCCCTCTTCTGGCGGAACTTGGCAACGGCTGTAGCCGCAATGGCATCAACCTCCGGAAATTTGTCCAAAAACAAGACAAGTGAAATAAGTAAAGGAAGTTGACCCGGAAAGATTCATGTCGGCTGAAGGAAAAGAACTTACGAGAAATATGGCTATTGATCCGGGTCAGCTCCTTGGTGCATTTGTCATGCCTCTTCCGGAGTTTCTCAAGTTCAGCATTTGCCGACTCAAGCTTAACGTCTGCCTCCTTCAGCAGTTCTTGATCTTTGGCAATTTGGAGGTTGAGACGGTCCCGTTCCTCGGTGAAATCTTGGCCAGCTTTCTCCATTTCAGTCTTGTGGAGCGCCTTGAGCTTTTTCATTTCCTCCTTGAGCTTGGCAATTTCATCATCCTTGGTCTAGAGGAGGGCGAGCTCATCATCCTTCTTCTTAAGTTTGGCCTGATGCTACCCTGCTTGTTCGAGAAAATGCAGCATCATATCAGGCACGGGCACACTATCTTCAAGAGATGCTGAAACAGTTTGTTGACCCGGCAAAGCCGAGGTATGAATATCTGCCGAGCCAAGAAGAAAAGGAGAGAGAGCGCAGAAGAAGATTAAGCAAAACTGACTTAACTTTTATTTGATCCAAGTTCTTCCTCATGATGGTGTTTTCGGCTTCCACTTCGGCTGCCCAATCCGAATAACAGATTAGTTCGGCGGGAAAAGACAAAGTAAGATGGGAAAAAAGCCAAGGAGAAAACTTACCCCTTTTCTCGAACTCAGCGAGAAGCATAGAATGTTTCGAGCGCAGCACCTTATGTGTGTCCAAGAGGCGCTGAAACTCAGCGCTCCGGCAATTGGTGGTAACCTAAGAAAAGCAAAGTTGACTTGGTCATGTGCATATTCGAAGTGTACAGAATCCGGGCCAAGTGGAACTTAACCTGGCTCTAGGTGTATGCATATTCGAAGTGTACGAGATACAGGCCAAGCGGAACTTAACCCGGCTCTAGGTGTGTGCATATTCGAAGTGTACGAGATCCAGGCCAAGCGGAACTTAACCCGGCTCTAGGTGTGTGCATATTCGAAGTGTACGAGATCTAGGCCAAGTGGAACTTAACCCGGCTCTAGGTGTGTGCATATTCGAAGTGTACAAGATCTAGGCCAAGTGGAACTTAACCCGGCTCTAGGTGTATGCATATTCGAAATGTACGAGATCCGGGCCAAGCGGAACTTAACCCGGCTGTAGGTGTGTGCATATTCGAAGTGTACGAGATCCGGGCCAAGTGGAACTTAACCCGACTCTAGGTGTGTGCATATTCAAAGTGTATAAGATCCGGGCCAAGCAGAACTTAACCCGGCTATAGGTGTGTGCGTATTCGAAGTGTACAAGATCCGGGACAAGCGAAACTTAACCCGGCTCTAGGTGTGTGCATATTCAAAGTGTACGAGATCCGGGCCAAGAGGAACTTAACCCGGCTCGAGGTGTGTGCATATTCGAAGTGTACGAGATCCGGGCCAAGTGGAACTTAACCCGGCTCTAGGTGTGTGCATATCCGAAGTTACTAAGGAGCTACGCTAGTTCTCTAAGGAGCATCCGGCCGAGTAACAAGTTACTCCCCCGGAGGCTCGAGGACTAATGGTTATATCACTAATGTTTAGTACATGTTAAAGAAAGGACAAGGTAGTGTACCTCCATCATCCGGCCGACAAGATTGATAGCCTTGGCGGCTGTGTTCATCTGTGCGGCAAACTCGGCAGGCCCAAATTTCTCCGGGAGATCG
Organism: Avena eriantha; assembly: GCA_910589775.1. Lineage (NCBI taxonomy): Eukaryota > Viridiplantae > Streptophyta > Magnoliopsida > Poales > Poaceae > Avena > Avena eriantha. The sequence continues at coordinate 11,606 of CAJUXJ010000583.1, read as the reverse complement.
TCGTTAAGGACGAACTCCGCCTTGTTCCAGTTATTGACGAACTCAATCAAGGCCGGAGAATAGCGCTCTCCGCTAAGCATATGGGGCGCAATCAAACCCTTGGCATGGGCTTCCCTCCTTTCAACTTGGGCAGCAGCGGGGCTAGTGTGCCATGCAAGTTGCATGCTAGCTGACCCGGCGGAGGTGTCCTTCTTTGGTGGGGTCTTCTTCGGAAGCATGGACGCGAATGTATGTTGTCCAGCCTCGATAGATGCTGCCCTGGCGGTGTCAGAAGTTTTCTTGGCCTTAGGCTGCTGCTGAGAAGTTGAGGTTTGAGCCGCGGATTTGGTATTGGGAGCTGCCTTGGTGATAACCGGGCCTTCTCGCCGAGTCTTAGAAGACTCGGACAAGGCGGAGGGAGTTGGTGCTGCTGCTGGTACTTGTGTTGCTGCTGTTGGTGCTTGTGCTGGTGCTTGTCTTGATGGGGGTGCTGTTGGTACCTCGGAGGTAGCAGGTTGTGGCTGAGCCGAAGTGGAGCTGGGAGCATCTGCTGCCTCAGCAGAGCCACTTCCCCCTGCACCAAGGTTGCCCTCCTCTCGACGAGGTGGACTAGAACCCGGAGCAGCCGCTGAACCCTCCTGAATGGGGCTCAGCGGGCGTGAATCGTCGCCACGGGAGGGAGATGGGCTATGCCGGAGGGGCGAAGCGATGCTGGATCCGCTCTAGGGAACCTTCATAGCAGCCCTACCGAATCAAACGACGAATAATAAGTTACAACAGAAGAAAAGCACGAAGCAAAGGATTAGACAGAGAGAAAGGTGACTTACTCATCAGAAGTCGATGGCTCCTTGGGCTTCCGAGCCCTCTGAGTTATGGCCTTAGTCGTAGGCTTGGTGGCGGCTTTGTCTGCGGACTTCTTTCGTCTCTTCGTTGGTTTAGTAGGTCCAGAAGAAGAAGCAGAGGCGGTCGCCCTTTTCTTTGACGCGGCTAGGACCGGCTCACCCGTGGCAAGAGGAGGGTCTTTGTGGATCTGCCCACCGGGGTTAGCTGAAGCCGGAAAGGCATAAGAATGGGGTACAACGTCAAATGCTTCCATCACCTCAACGTCGGAATCATCTTCATCGTCAGGCCAATCTCTTAAGGAAGAGAAGTTACCAGTGGGTCGCATGGTGGCATCAGGGAAGTGCAGGAACATCTCCTGATCTGGCTCCTCCTCGTCCGACACAAGTCGATCTTTCGCCCATTTGAGCGAAGGCTCGGTGCCATCATTGAGAGTTTGTTGAAGAAACAGCTAAGAGAGAAATACAAAAGGATCAGATAAACGACATACTCCGACATAGAATATAACTCGGAAAGAAATTGGAACACGAGAGTTACCATAGGAGGAGGCTTGTCCCAGCAAAAATGCTCTATCCCCCACCCCCAATCAGCGGTGAAGTTTTTATCGGTCGTGAAAAGGGCCTTGACCCGGCGGAATATCTCGGTGTTGTTCAGCTCGAAGGAAGAGGTCCAGTTGGGGTCAAGGCGCCAGCTCATTGGGCAAAGCTTATGTGTGCGTTTCTGGAGATGGGAGATCCGGCTGCAGACGAAAGTGATCATCACGTCCTCGTTGCGCAGCCCTGCATCCTTCAGCTGCTGAAACTGTTTGTTGACTTGATTCGCCAACACGGTGGGTTTCTTGGAAACTCGGTCCCACAAATCCGGGTTAGGGGGACCCGGAGCATAGGGGTGCAGCCGGATCAGATCTTCATTCCTGCCATTTCTAACATAGGAGAAGGTTTGGGCCCAGCACTTGCACTAATCAAGCCCCGTGACCCGGGGAAAGACGGATTGTTTCCGGGGAGAAACAGGGGCAGCACCGAACTATGTCAGATGTTTGTCCTCCGGATCAAGCTGCTTATTCGGAATCACGTTCCGGCGTAGACCGAAAAACCGGATCCAGAGTTCTTTCGTGGGCCACAATCTGACATACCCCTCTATGGTAGAGGCAAAGGAAGAAAGGGAAGTGATGGTGTTCGCTGGAAGGTGGTGCGGTTGAAGATCATAGATGTCAAGGAAATCATGGAACAAATCGCTAACGGGGAGGCCAAACCCGCACTGGAAATGGGAGAGGAACACCACGAACTCACCGGGATTGGGTGAGGGTGCGAGCTCCTCGGAGGCGAGGCGGGCAACCACGCCATCGGGGATGCGGCGCATGCGGTATAACTAGTCCAGGTCGTCTTGGCACACCCAGGAGCCAGCCCAAGCGCAACGTTCGGCGTTCTCAGCCCCCTCCTCCATCTCCGCCTCTGTGACGGTGAGCTCCTCTTCAGTCATGTCTAGGTCGCTATCCTCACCGGCCCTATCGGAGGTGGGAGGCAGTGCCTTGGACTGGCGCGGACCCGTGGCGGTGGAGCTGTGCGGGAGCGGCGGTGATGCGGGCGCAGAAAGGCATGGAGCGGCGGTGGCGCTGCTAAGCAAGTGCGGTGGTGGCGCTGTTGCTAAGAGGGAGAAGAAGAAGAGGCAGATGGGCGCGAGAAGGGGAAAAATACCAAGGGGCGCGCCCCTCCTCTATTTAACCATGCCCCAGCGGGGGTAGTGGGATCATGGGCTGTGGCAAGGCCACATGGTGTGGCCATGTATTATCCGGATCAGCCAATCATAGGCGAGCCATAGGAAGGGCCATAGGACGCAGGGGATCCCACAACACGACATGATGATACAGTTAACGAGGAGACATACGCGATGTGACGTGTGCAACAGTAACACCTGACATTAACTTCCGCAGTAATTGGCGCATGCCCTTAAAATGAGGCAAGATAATGATTACCCTCCACGTGAGGAAGCGTACGAGAGAAGGAAGCGTAATCCGGAGAATTAAAGGATGACTCGGCCAGCGAGCGAAAACTCGGAATGTGCCAAGGGAAAAGCTAGCCAATGAAATCTGGGATATGAGGTAACTCGAAAAAAGGGAGCAAAAGGCTCGGTAAAATTGAACCCGCTGTGGCCTTAGTAACTGGAGCTGCTAAGACCGCACCAGCTTTGGGGACTAATGTTGGGGGGATACCCCCGGGTAGGGTCACGCCGGGGTATAAAGGCCGAGTTAGCCGAGGTACGGCAAGGTCAAAGCGAATGTTGGTCGAGTCACCTCAAGGCAGGCCGAGTCACGGAGTAACCCAGACTGGAGGATGTCCACCTAACTGAGTCCCGGCCGACATATGTAGTATGCCGGTAGGATTCATGTAACTTGTATGCAGGTACTCGCGTGGCCGGATTAACCAGGCATGATCCGGGTTATATCAGGCTTGCAAGAGAAGGAAGGTATCTCACTGGTCAAAAGGTGGCCACTGTATGCTGGAGCATGAGCGAAGCGGACAGAGGGAAGGACCACCGAGGCGTGGCCGAGAAGGGTGACGCTGCCAGTGTCGGATGACGCTGGCGCCGCAGAGGCTCACGTATCCTCTGCATGGCTTACAATGGCGAAAAGTAACCCGGTCGGTTTGCTATTTTGGGAAGAGGCATATTCCCTGGAATATGCCTCCACGTATGCCCTAGTTGGAGACCCAGCCTCCCCTCTATAAGGAGGGCTAGGGCCTCTGTAGAAGAGGTTGAGTTTTTTACTTGGTTGATGGCTAGTTGATTGACATTTGGGTAGTAGGTTCTTGAGAGCAAAGTAGTGGTGAGAGTAAGAGAATTCCTTCTTCCCCCTCTCCCCTATACAGCTAAAGGAGCATTTGTAATCTTGGAAACCTATCGAATACAAAGCATCTGTGTGTGGAATCACCACACTATCCCTCCCTAGATACATCTAGTGCATATTGTCCCCACCTTTAGCCTATCCATGGCATCTGCCGTGACACCACCACAACAATTGGCGCCCACCGTGGGGCTAGCGGCGCTAGCAAGAGTGAAGATCCGGACGGGAAACTTCATCGGCAACGGCGAGCGCATCGTCTCTAGGCTCATTCAGCGCTTTGGAGCACTGGACTTCGTCAGCGACAATGCTGGCTGCTGAAGGAGCATTCGCGCGATTCTGCCAAGATAAGAAGATCCGGCTGGACGTTGCCTCGGTAGCCCACCCCGCATCGAACGGACAAGTGAAAAGATCCAATGGATTAGTATTATCCGGGATAAAACCGCGGCTCATTGTGCCGCTGCAAAGATCAGTGGGGTGCTGGATAGAAGAACTACCAACAGTATTATGGAGTTTAAGAACAACTCTGAATCGATCAACAGGCTATACGCCATTCTTTCTGGTATATGGGGCAGATACTGCCGACATAGAGCATGATTCGCCTAGAGTCATTGCATGTGTGTTCTTTCCACAAACCACATATGGATCCACCAATGTCAATGCATGTGTGTTCTTTTGACAAATAACATGGATCAAACAATGGCATTGTATGTGTTTTATTGTCATAAACCACACATGGATCAACCAATGGCATTGCATGTGTGTTCATGTCACAAACCACACATGGATCCACCAATGTCATTGCATGTGTGTTCTTTTCACAAACCACGTATGGATCAACAAATGCCATTGCATGTGTGTTCTTTCCACAAACCAAATATGGATCCGCCAATGTCATTGCATGTGTGTTCTTTTCCAAACCACATGTTGATCCACTAGAGTAATTGCATGTGTGTTCTTTTCACAAACCACACATGGATCCACCAGAGTCATTGCATGTGTGTTCTTTCCACAAACCACATATGGATCCACTAGAGTAATTGCATGTGTGTTCTTTTCACAAACCACATATGGATCAACCAGAGTCATTGCATGTTTGTTCTTTCCACAAACCATACATGGATCCACATGTCACAAACCACACATGGATCCACCAATGTCATTGCATGTGTGTTCATTTCCACAAACCACATATGGATCCACCAATGTCATTGCATGTGTGTTGTTTCCATAATCCACATATGGATCCACCAGAGTCATTGCATGTGTGTTCTTTTCACAAACCACGTATGGATCAACAAATGCCATTGCATGTGTGTTCTTTCCACAAACCAAATATGGATCCGCCAATGTCATTGCATGTGTGTTCTTTTCCAAACCACATGTTGATCCACTAGAGTAATTGCATGTGTGTTCTTTTCACAAACCACACATGGATCCACCAGAGTCATTGCATGTGTGTTCTTTCCACAAACCACATATGGATCCACTAGAGTAATTGCATGTGTGTTCTTTTCACAAACCACATATGGATCAACCAGAGTCATTGCATGTTTGTTCTTTCCACAAACCATACATGGATCCACATGTCACAAACCACACATGGATCCACCAATGTCATTGCATGTGTGTTCATTTCCACAAACCACATATGGATCCACCAATGTCATTGCATGTGTGTTGTTTCCATAATCCACATATGGATCCACCAGAGTCATTGCATGTGTGTTCTTTTCCACAAACCACATATGGATACACTAGAGTTCATTGCATGTTTGTTCTTTTCCACAAACTACATATGGATCAACAAATATCATTGCATGTGTGTTATTGTCACAAACCACATATGGATCAACCAATGTCATTGCATGTGTGTTCCTGTCACAAACCACACATGGATCCACCAGTGTTCATTGCATGTGTGTTCTTTCAAAAAACCACATATGTATCCACTAGAGTAAATGCATGTGTGTTATTTTCACGAACCACATATGGATCCACGAGAGTCATTGCATGTGTGTTCTTTCCTCAAACCAAATATGGATCCACCAATGTCATTGCATGTGTCTTCTTTCCATGAACCACATATGGATCCACCAGAGTCATTGCATGTGTGTTCTTTTAACAAACCACATATGGATCAACCAGAGTCGTTGCATGTGTGTTCTTTTCACAAACCACATATGGATCCACTAGAGTCATTGCATGTGTGTTCTTTTCACAAACCATATATGGATCAACCAATGTCATTGCATGTGTGTTCTTTTCCACAAACCACATATGGATCCACCAGAGTAATTGCATGTGTGTTCTTTTCACAAACCACATATGGATCAACAAATGTCATTGCATGTGTGTTCTTTCCACAAACCAAATATGGATCCACCAATGTCATTGCATGTGTGTTCTTTTCACAAACCACATATGAATCCACTAGAGTCATTGCATGTGTGTTCTTTTCACAAACCACGCATGGATCAACCAGAGTCATTACATGTGTGTTCTTTCCACAAACCACATATGGATCCTCAGAGTAATTGCATGGGTGTTCATGTCACAAACCACACATGGATACACCAATGTCATTGCGTGTGTGTTGTTTCCATGAACCACATATGGATTCACCAATGTCATTGTATGTGTGTTCTTTCCACAAACCACATATGGATCCACCAGAGTCATTGCATGAGTGTTCTTTTCCACAAACCACATATGGATCCACTAGAGTCATTGCATGTGTGTTCTTTCCACAAACCACATATGGATCAACAAATGTCATTGCATGTGTCTTCTTTCCACAAGCCACATATAGATCCACCAATGTCATTGCATGTGCGTTCTTTTGACAAGTAACATGGATCAACCAATGGCATTGCATGTGTGTTATTGTCATAAACCACACATGGATCAACCAATGTCATTGCATGTGTGTTCATGTCACAAACCACACATGGATCCACCAAGGTCATTGCATATGTGTTCTTTCCATGAACCACATATGGATCCACCAGAGTCATTGCATGTGTGTTCTTTCTACAAACCACACATGGATCCACCAGAGTAATTGCATGTGTGTTCTTTCTACAAACCACACATGGATCCACCATGTAGCATCCCATCTGTCTATCATCTGTAATGCTACATGGTCTAATATTAAATTGATACTTCCTACATATATTTTGCATCATAATTATATCATGGTGATGTCATCATGCCACCTTGCGTTTGAGCATCATATAAAACCCTTTTTCTTTTGGTTCTTAACTCATATGCACTATTAATTGTATTTGCCTCTTGATATATTGTATTTGGTTCTTGATAAATGATTGATGCCCAAGTTGAGTTGGGGGCATATCTTTTATTTAACTGCACCACCTCTTCTTGTCGCCACCTTATAATTCCACCATCCTAACTATACATGAGCTTGTACATTTTTTCCCTTTGGCATTTAAATCTAGCTCATATGTGTTGGGGTGGATCCACTTCTTTCTACATACTTCCATACATGATACATGTTGTTTTTACAATATTGATTATGGGAAGCCTTATGTCCACTTTTACATGACATGTGAGTAGAAATGTTGCATCTAAGTTTCTATATGGACTTTAATTACTATATGCTCATGTATGGAGCTATATTTAGCTACAAGTGCTCTAGTGGAAAAATACACACTACCATAGTCCTTTATCCTCATACATGTGCATATACTAATTATTTCCATATGTTAAGCAAGCTTCTTCTTTGAATGATTTTAGTCAAACACTTTGGCATGCATGCAAGATTATATGACCATGATTGAAGATAGTTGTTTTCACAAATAGAATGAGTGGCATTTATTACTTGTGCATGGCCCATGCAAGGCCCTCCCTTGTTCTTCTATTTTGGTTTCCTTGGAATATTTTTGGGTGGTGTTTGTTTGAACTCTTTTGAACAAATGAACCCATTTAAATACTTCTCTTCCACTTGTCTTCCACCTTGCTCTCTTTTAGTGTTTTTCCTCCTTGCCAAGTAAACATGGGATATATTTTGTTTTCAGAAAATATGATCATGTGCATGAGGCATGCAAGATCATTATTTTTCTTCCACCTCTTTCTCTCTTTTGGGACCTTTTGGTTTTGATCCTTGTCTACATTCAAATTCCTTTTGGTGTTCGTAGCTACTCTCATACCTAGCTCATCCATCATGTGGTTTTGCCTCTCTCTTCTTTTCTAAACTGAGCTATCTCTCTCTCTCTCTCTCTCTCTCTCTCTCTCTCTCTCTATCTATCTAACACAAACCCTAAGCTAGACCTTATCACCTACCACCCTCACCTTTTCCCTCCTTTTCTTTTCCTGTTTCGGCACCACCCCACCCTTTCTCTCTACCATGTTGAGCCCCCTTTAGACCTAACTCTAGACCGAGCCACCCTACCCTAAACCCTAGCCGAACCCATCCCTTCTTCCTTTGGCTGGGGCCAGCAACCACTAGACCCCCCCCCCACGTTACCTCCTCTGGTCCTTCTCTCCTCTCCACTCGTTGCTACAAGACAAGAGAAGGGAGGAGGGAAGATGACCTAGCCCGAGCACCTCCCCTTCCCCTTTTGCAAAAGGTGCCACCCTTCCCATGTGCTCTCCCCTCCCCCCTCATCTACCCTACCACCTCAACCCACCTCAGATCCTATCCAGGAGGCGCCAGGTCCCTCTCCCTCCCTTCTTCTTCCTCTCCTTGCCGCCTTCCATGGCCAAGGCCCCAAAACCCTAGCTAGACATCTTCTTCCTCTTCGACGCCCTGTAGACAGAGCAGCGACCGGAGTTCGCAGGAGTCTCACCGTCGCCGCCGTGTCCATGAGGTGGCCAAAGAAGCGGAGCGCCAGCGCTGCGACTGTACCCCGCCACCCCTGCTTCCACGGCTTCGCGGGCGCACTCTCGTGAGCACCTCCTCCCTCCCAGACAACCTCTTTTTCCCTCTAGTTCGCCGGATCGCCGTTGCACTCTATCGAGCAGCCTCCGTGCACCGCCGCTGCGCAGTCTTCTGCGCCTGCAGCTGTAGCAGCAACATCCGACCGCCTCTGTTCCTCGTCCTGCTCCGCACGCTGTAGGCCGCCTCCGTGCGAGCTTGCTAAACAAAAGTTGTAGCCCGCACAACCCTTTGCAACTTTCCTTTTTGCGTCTTGGCGAAATTCATGGCCGTTTAGTCGCCATCATCGTCGGAACTCCAGCCGAGCTCGCAGTTTTCCTGCCGGCGACGTGCAGTCGTCAGTTCGGTCGCTGCAGATTTTGCAGAAGAGTCCCCGCGAGTTCTTGTCTATCACGCGCAAGTCCCTCCGCGGCCCCTGAAGCCCCACAAGTCAGCCTCCCCCGTGTTTTGCAAAAAGACCCCCTGGTTGGAGGAGATTCAACCCGCGCTCCCTCGGATCCCACACGTGGCAGGCCCCCGCCGGCGCGCCCGTGAGTGGCCCCGCGGAACTGCCGGTCCCACCTGTCGGTCTCGGTGGCTAGACAAACGCGCTGTAAGAAAAGTCTGGTTCAATCCCTGCCACGCTGGCTGCTGCTAAGTCAGCACTGGTCCCACATGTCGGTGTCTAGGGCTAGGTTCAGTTGAGTGTAAAAAGTTCTGCAATCTTTTTCTGTTAATAAAAATAATTTCAGAAATTTTTAAATATGTTTTAAATCTAGAAAATAATAATTTTTAATTGACAAATCAAAATAATACAAATGATATATGTTTTTGAATCAGAAAATTTTGAGGAATTCAAATCTGCCATCCAAAATAATATTTGAGTATTTTAAAATTCGAAATTGTTTAATTGCGATAAAAATGTCTTTTCTTAATTAATTAATAACTTTAAATCTATAACTCCAAATTTGGCAAATAATATCTCTAAATCGATCAGTGCGACGAGCCTGTTCTGTTTATGCATTCCATGTTCTGAATTGCAGCATGCATAATACAAATATTAAGTGGACAAGAAGTGTTATGGGAGCAAAACATGACTAAAACTTAATAACACGCTTTATTCTTGTACCCCACACCTCACCCATGCCATGCTACATTATTGCCATGTAAATTGTGCATCATTCATCATGGCATGGTTGTTTGCTTGTCGCATTTTATTTATATATGCTTGTGCACTTTATTTATGTTGACCCTTGTTTGTTTGGTTCTTCTTTCGGATAGACGTCGAGCAGGGGAAATATTAGGAATCCCAGGAGTACTACCCAGATCCGTCTCTCGCTTCAACTGAGCTGCCAGGCAAGCACTACCACATGCTTGCATACATATAGTACCTATTGCCTCTATATTATTCTTGCATCATTGAGTCGCGATTGCATTAAATTGAATCCCAAGTACTGCATAGCCTTTACTTTTAAACCCCACCGAGCATGTTCCTCAATCCCATGAGCCATTACTAGAGGAGTTGTTTGAGCCATGCGAGTCGTAGAACAGCATGTGTAGGGTATGTGAGTGTCTGATGGATAACGAGGTACCTAAACAACTTAACCTGAGTAGTAATGGGATAACTAATGAAGCGACACCGGTGAGCAATATCTGCTATTTGGTTTTTGTCATGCTCACTTGTGTCCCGTAGGACCCCGAGTACTTGATTCCTGTTCCTTGACTATTCGCACTATCCACATCCGGGAGGCCTTATGAACCCCCCTGAGCCAGAGCTTGATTCATTTCTATTTCTTGGGGCCACAAAGTAGTTTGGGGCTTTATTACTATCCTGTACTTATGCCATGCTTTACCGTTTTATTTAAGATTGTGCGTGGAGCACCTGTACTATTTGGATGCGGAGTGTTTTCGCGGTATCGACAAGCCTAGTCACATTTTCGGGTTCCCAGTCGTTTACAACCATTGACGCAAACCTTGGGTCCGTCCCGGAGTCGGCCAACTTGGTTGCGGGTAGCTTAATGGGGTGGCCCCCTAAAATATTTTATGAATCCTGTGATCGCTTTGTTGTGAATGCCTCGTTGGGATTTGAGTTGGTTTTTCCGAGGTTGATCAAGTGTGTGTTGCTATTTGTGCAACCCTGCAGGGTAAATCTTTCTGAAAGCCGTGTCCACGGTTATGGACGACTTGGAGCACAGTTTCTCGATCATAGACAACTATAACTAAAGTACCGTCTTTAATTTGACTAAATATCTGACTAGTAAATAGTGCAATATTCATGGAATGAGTAATAAAACTGCCATCGGATGGGTTGTTCGTCCGCTTTCTCGTTGGTAAGCGAGAAGGAGGATGGATCTGATACTTTATACTGTTATAACTGTTGTGTCTAATTAACGGACATCCGTCCATCATTGGTTAGGCGGATGGTTAGCGAGTATCTATAGACTTGTTAGTTATTATCTCTTGCTGCAATTGCGTCACCCCAGGTATATGTCCCCTTTAGAGGCATAAAGACTTGCTGAGTACCCCTAGGGTCTCACACGATAAATTGTTTGATTCAGATGAATAGGTGTATTCGCAAGATGGATACTGGGTGGAGGAGACAGATGATGTTGGCAACGATCACTCGGTGTAGAGATTCCAGGGATGGGGATCCATGAGATCTGTGGGTGGATGTGCGTATTTATGTGGCATCTTATGCCGATTTGCTTCTTGTCCGTACTCGGATCTTGTTTCCTGCTTCCGCTTGATACTCTGTTGATTGATGTATGAGGAGCTATCCTACCCTATTATCTATATCTAGGATATTGGATCTTGCCGTATGGCGTTGCAATATTTCTCTTTCTTTTAGATGGAATGGCTCTGAGAACTGTTGTAAGGTAGCTTGCATACATACTCACTTGTATATGTATTTGATCTCTTCGCCTGTTGCCTACGCCGCTCGCTCTTGTCCCGATGTTCCGGAAGTGGTTAGGACGGCCGACGGGTCTACACGTGGGTGGCCCCTGGGCCCCCGCTGTACTATTTTAACCACTTTTGGGTTCATCCAGGCTTGAACTTAGAGCGTAGGGTCCGAGG
>CAJUXJ010000582.1:19207-34804 GCA_910589775.1 Avena eriantha | reverse complement strand
CAGGTAATGGATAGCTTGGCAAATCCAGTAGCAGCAGCAGCATTAGATCCGGCTCAGGCACAAGCCGAGCTAGAGGAAACTAGGCAGAAAATACTAGAGGGTGCGAAAAAGATAGCCGCGGCTCAGCAGTCGTTGAACATGACACTGCGAGAGTACACTAAGGAAAATAAGGTCGATGCTGTAAAAGTGAAAGGGAGAAATCTCATGAGTGAGATGAATAGAGAGGTGATACTAGGATTGAGGAATCGGAGAATTGTTTGTCCGTGGGGTTGCCGAGGTATAGTACCCTGGCAAAGAACCTCAGAGAAGCGGATGCAGCTGCGTCCGAATTAGAGGGTTTGATGGGTGAAGCCCGTCAAAGACAGCAGGAAAGAGTCAATGAGTTGGTTCGAATCGCGAACAGGCAAAATGAAGAGTTGCTCAGGGCTAACTCGGGGAGAGCTGGGGCCTTCCAAGATCGTTTATTCGGCGACCTAGAAAAATCCACTGGAGCCGCATCGTCTCCTCATGTGGTCCTAGGAGAGAAGAGGTAGTAACTTCGGCCAGGAGGAATAAACAAATAGTCCCATATGACCCGCAAGGGCAGGAAAAGGAAAAGAAGTGCAAAGAAATGAAGATCAAAGGAGTGTGAGCCGAGGTGAAGCTGGCCGAGGTAACCGCGACCAAGGCAATGCCGGTCAAGGGAATGTTGTAAACGGCAATGCCGAACAACGTAATTCGGTAGTTGCAGGTCAACCGTAGCATCGGAATATACCACGGCAAGAGCGCAGCGCCGGCCAAGGTATGCAATAGAGAGAAGCTCCATAGGAGCAAGATAGATACAATGATGGAGATTCGGAGATGGTGAACGCTGGCTATCCCAGACCGGACTATCACGTGATAGGGTCAAGATTGGGAGGCAGAAACTTGATGCCTGATGATGCCAGGTTAAAACTGGATCGGCTGTATAGGTCAGAGCAAATTGAGTGTCAAGGTCCTCCAGGTCCACCTTGTTTTGGGCCCCGGATCATGAAGGAACCTTCGGTACCTAACTTCCAGTTACCTAGAGGCACAAAGACGTATGACGGCAGCACTAAGCCGGAGGATTGGTAGATTAACTATGCAACTGCGATCAAAATTGCTACAGGCAACTTGAGGTGGGCAGTGAGATATGTACCCCAGATGTTGGAGAGGCCAGCAAGGGTATGGCCAAACAATTTTCCACTTGGAAGTATTAACTGTTGGATCGATTTTGAGGAGATGTTTGTTAGCAATTTCTCAAGTATGTATCAGAGGCCCAACTGGCCACAAACCCTAGCAATGTGCAGGTAGAGACCAAATGACATAGACCGAGAGTTCTTAACCCGTTGGTGCACTGTGCGAAACTCGTGTGAGGGTGTGATTGAGTCACAGGCCATAGCCTGGTTTGCAAAAGGATGCAGATATGCAAGCATGCTATGGAAAAGGTTGCAAAGGGATATGCCAACCACCTTGGCAGAAACGATCCGGATTGCTGATTCATATGCCTTAGGTGATCCGACGCAACATAGACTCACGAAAAATGAGTCAAGCGAGGAGTACTATCAGCGAGATGGGGCTGGATCATCCCGAAGAAATGATTACCGAGGTAAAGAAGGGATGACAGACCGGATTATCACTACAGTTCGCAACAAGTTGTAGCTGTAAATCAGGATCAACCTGGAGCAGGAAGCAGTCAACGTCAGAAAAGTGGAGGACAACAATGGACGCCAAGGAATGATGGGAAGAAAACTTGGACGCCAGAGCAGAAAAAACAGTGGCAAGAGAAGAAGGACCGTCCAAGGTACACCTATGAGGCAATGCTGGATCAGCCGTGTAAGTTTCACACGCCTAATCCGAGTAACCCAGCAGGTCACACAACCAAACAGTGTGAGTGGATGCGAAAGATAGAACAAAGTGGCTCAGGGAATGCTCAGGCACCTCGGAATGATCAACCTCGGCAGGAGTTACCCCGGCAGCAATTGCTCTCCAGAGTGAACACGCAACTGTTAATGTTGCCTCTCCCTCTACCGAGGTATGACAGCCATGAGAGAAGGGGTGCAGTGCATCAGGTGGAGAACCAAGACCAACAGGATCAGAGGTACCCCGGAAACAAGGGGAGAGATGAGTATAGAGAGCACCATCAGAGTTACTGTGTGTTCACTACGGAAGAGACAGATAGAAAGAGCTTGCAGCGCAAACATATGGAAGTCAATGCGGTAATGCCGGCAGTGACGAGGTATATGCCTTGGTCAGACCAGGAAATTACTTGGAGCATCAAAGATCATCCCAAGCTTATGCCAAGTCCTGGTTCGTACGCACTAGTGCTAGATCCGACGTTCATTGGGCCTAACATCAACGTGAGATTATCCAAGGTGCTGATTGATAATGGTAGTAGCATCAACGTCAAGTATGTGGACACAATGCGAAAATTGGGCATCTCAGAAAACATGCTCCAAGCTACAAGGACAACTTTCCATGGCATTGTGCCAGGCATTTCTTGTGAGCCCATAGGCTAGGTCAGGGTTGACGTTATGTTTGGCATAAGGGATAACTGCCGAACTAAGAATTTGGAGTTCGAAGTGGTGAACTTAGAAAGTGCGTATCACACGTTACTTGGTAGACCAGCTCTGAACAAGTTTATGGCAAGTTGTCACATTAGTTACTTGAAGATGAAGCTGCCCGGGCCAAATGGTGTAATTACCATAGCTGGGGATTTCCGACGTTCCATTGAGTGTGCATCTGCCGGATCTAACCTGGCCGAGTCACTCATGATTCGCAAGAAAAGAGAAAGATCCAAGAAGTGGCGACATTGGCTCAGTCCGCGCAACAATATATGCCGGCGCTGAGTAACCCACATGGTAGTGTCTCATTCCAAGCGACAAAAGATACCAAGAAGGTGCCTGTTGATGATATGTTCCCTGAGCGTACCGTAACGATTGGTGCCGGGTTAAATGACAAATAGGAAAGCGAGCTCGTCAACTTCCTCCGTGAGAATCGGGATATTTTTGCTTGGTCCACGCAGGACTTGCAAGGTGTTCCGAGGGAGTTGTATGAGCACTCTTTGAATGTCAGACCCGGAGCAAAGCCGATGAAGCAACCTCTCCGCCGAAGATAAGAGAAAGGTCATAGGGGATAAAATAGCTCGGTTGTTGGCTGCAGGATTCATCATGGAAGTGCTTTACCCGGATTGCCTGTCTAATCCGGTGCTGGTGGAGAAGAAGAAAGATGATCCGAATAGGGCAGTGGTTTGGCGTATGTGTATCGATTACACGAACCTGAATAAGGCGTGTCCAAAAGATCCATTCCCACTGCCAAGGATGGACCAAGTCATAGATTCTACTGCTGGGTGTGAGTTGTTGTCGTTCATTGATGCATACGCTGGTTTCCACCAGATACCTCTAAACCCAAATGATCAAATAAAGACTGCATTTATCACCCTGTATGGGGCTTATTGCTATCGCACCATGCCTTTTGGTTTACGTAATGCAGGGGCAACGTACCAAAGATGTCTGCAAAAATGTTAACATGACCAAATTGGTCAAAATGTGCAAGTGTATGTGGATGATGTTGTGATAAAGACCAAGGAAAGCAAAACGCTCCTTGACGATATCAGGCAGACGTTCGCGAACCTAAGGAGGTTCCGGATGAAGCGTAACATAGAAAAATGTACCTTCGGTGTCCCGGCTGGAAAATTACTCGGATTCCTCATCTCTAGCCGGGGTATCTAGGTCAATCCAACTAAGATCCGGGTCATAGAACGAATGGAGCTGCCGAAGTGTCTTAACGATGTCCAGAAGTTCACTGGTTGCCTAGCATCGTTGAGTCGGTTTGTATGTCGGTTGCGAGAAAAGGCACTGCCTCTCTATCAACTCATGAAAAAGTCGGATAAGTTCATTTGGACGTTGTAGGCCAATGAAGCCTTTGCTCACTTAAAGAAAATGTTAGCCACTGCACCAGTGTTAGCCTCTCCACTATCAAAGGAGCCAATGTTGCTCTATATAGCCGCAACCAACCGAGTTGTAAGTGAAGTGATTGTGGTAGAGCACGATGAAGAGGGTAAGTCAGTGCAAAGGCCAGTGTATTATCTGAGCGAGGTATTATCAGCCTCAAAGCAGAACTATCCTCATTATCAAAAAGTGGCATATGGTGTGTATATGGCAGCTAAGAAGCTAAAGTACTATTTCGAGGAACACCCAATCAAGGTAATATGTGAAACTCCCATATCCGAGATAATGAGCAACAAGGATGCGAGTGGCAGGATTGCGAAATGGGCAATTGAACTAGCACCTTATGTGCCACAATATGACAGAAGAGAGGCAATTAAATCTCAGGTTGTGGCGGACTTTTTTGTAGATTGGGCCGAGGTGCAATATGAGCCACCATTACCAGATCCGAACTACTGGAAAATGCACTTTGATGGGTCAAAAACAAAAATCGGGTTAGGTGTTGGATTTGTGCTTACCTCGCCCAAGAAGGACCAGCTGAAGTATGTGCTGCAGATCCACTTCACTGCATCAAACAATGTTGCATAATACGAGGCACTTATACATGGGCTCAAAGTGGCAAAGGAGGTTGGAATATGCTGGATCCAATGCTTCGGCGACTCGGATCTCGTAGTCCAGCAGGTCTCCAGGCAATGGGATGCTTTGGACGCAAACATGGCATTATACAGATTTCATGTGCAGAAGATATCTGGCTAATTTGAGGGATGCGAATTTCACCATATACCTCGGGTGGAAAATGAAGCTGCCGACATATCGAAGCTCGGTTCAACCCGACAAGCAATTCCACCTGGCGTAGCATTGGAGCACCTCAGAAAACCATCCATCAGGCCATTCCCGGAGTCCGACTCAATTTTTATCCCGGCAAATCCGGAATCAGAGGCCGTGCCCATGGACATTGATGTAGGGAGTGGTTCGCGAAACCCGGGGGCTGCCTTGGCAAACCCGGGGACTGCCACGACAAACCCGGGGACTGCACAGCGCGATTCGGTAGAAGTTATGCCGGTTGATCTAATGGAAATTGACGAGGATGTGTTCCCAGTGAGAGGTGTACTAGCTTGGGCAGTGCCAATATTCCAATTCCTAAAGGATGGAACCTTACCCACTGAGGAGGTACTTTCCAGGAAAACTCAGAGGAGAGCAAAAGCATATATGAGCATCAATTCCGAACTATACAAAAGGAGTGTGACCAATGTCCTCCAGCGATGTGTTGACCCGGAGGAAGGACTTGACATCCTCCGAGATATACATCAAGGGGAATGTGGGCATCATGCCTCATCCAGAGCCTTGGTAGCAAAAGCTTTCCTCCATGGGTTTTACTGGCCAAGTGCCTTAGAACAAGCAGAAGATCTGGTGATAAAATGCAATGGCTGTCAGAGATATGCGACAAAAACACATATGCCAATGTCGGAGCTCAAGACCATACCAATTACATGGCCATTTTCCGTATGGTGCTTGGATATGGTTGGCCCGTTTAAACCAGCAAGAGGGAATATGACTCACATTTTGGTCATGGTGGATAAATTTACGAAGTGGATTGAAGTAAAGCCAATAAGAAAATGTGATAGAGCCACTGTCGTAACTTTCCTCAAAGACATCATCTTGAGATACGGTTATCCTCACAGTATCATAACAGATAATGGCACAAATTTTGTTAAGGGAGCATTTGCGCGTTTTGCCGAGATAAGAAGATCCGGCTAGACGTTGTCTCGGTAGCCCACCCCACATCGAACGAACAAGTGGAAAGATCCAACGGATTAGTATTATCGGAGATAACACCCCGGCTCATTGAGCCGCTGCAAAGGTCAGCGGGGTGCTGGATAGAAGAACTACCAGCGGTACTGTGGAGTTTAAGAACAACTCCGAATCGATCAATAGGCTATACACCATTCTTTGTGGTATATGGGGCAGAAGCTGTATTACCAGCCGACATAGAGCATGACTCGCCTAGAGTCACCCAATACACAGAAGCCAAAGTGCAAGAGGCCCGGCAAAATGATGTTGATCTGCTTGAAGAAGCGAGAGAATTGGCATTGTCCAGATCCGCCATATATCAGCAAAATCTCCTACGCTATCATAGCCAGAAAGTCAGCCCCCGAGTTTTCCAGGAAGGTGACCTGGTACTCCGGTTGGTACAACGTACTGCTGGCATGCATAAATTATCCCCCCCATGGGAAGGGCCATTCATTGTGAGCCAAGCATTGCACAATGATTCTTATTATCTTATCGATGCAAAACCATAGGAGAAGAACAAGGCGGACAAGTCCGACGAGGAATCCAAACGTCCATGGAATGTAGCTCTACTTCGTCCTTTCTACACTTAGCAGAGAAGTGTTTGTATCCGAGTCTCTCATGTGTCGGTATGTATTGCCGGCAATGAGCTTATCAATGAAATCTTGGCACCTCGAGCAGTAACTCGGGGACTGCCTCAGTAATCTTAGTTGTCTTCTATATTTCTTATTTATATGTCGGCTGACGTAAATTGCTTCATCTTAGGCCAGACTAGTAGTGTGTGAGCACGAAAAACCTAACTCTTCGACTTGCTGCTGTCCAACAAGATTTGTCTTCATGGCAAGCAAGAGAACAAGTTTTAAATTGCGTATCACATGAAAAAACGACTAAGGGAAAAAACTTAATCGAGCCGACGTTTGTTTTTCGGACTAACATTGTGTGTACTTTAAATTTATCATGCTGAATTATTTTGAGCTAAACCTAAAGTTTCCAAGTACTGTTAAATCCATTTTTGAAGCTCGGACTCGTAAGTCATAAAACCGAACCAAGGTGGACACGAGCCAAGCCAAAAAATTGGAGGAACAATAAAATGAAACTCGAGGACTATGCCCAAGTTAATCCGACATAGAAACTTAGTAGCAAAATATCACTGATGTGCTTAATACAAATTGCACCCGGCATACCGGGGATCTGATAAACTTTAAAGTTTTTTCGCTCAAGGAGCAGCAAGAGGAGGAAGTTCGGCGTCATCTTCGCTGTCTTCGATGTCCGAGGCATCATCCTCTTTGTCCTCATCCGAGCCATCTTCAATGTTTTCAACGTTTTCGACATCGGCGGCATCTAGGAAGCTTGGTCCCTCGTTCCATTCATGAATGTGGGCATATTCAATGAGGCTATGTGCGCAAGCCTTGCGCCGAGCAATCCACTCCGGGTCGCTGGACCATTTGGATCCGGTGCGCATGCGCGCTAGGAGGTTGAGGTCGATCTTCTCGTACCATGTGAGCACATAGTGGAGAACTGTCTCAGCTCCGGCGCGTCCAGCGGATTCTCTCCAGAGATCAAGCTGAGTCTCGCATTCCATAAGCCGGGAAAAAAGAACAGCCAGATTCTCCGGAGTATCCTCCTCAGGCCAAAAGGTGTTGAAGATCCGGATTACCACATCCAAGATATCCTTGCCGTAGTTCCTCACGACTTCGACTCGGGCGAACAAACTAACTATCAAGTCCTCGAGATCGAGAGGAATGGAGCCAGGGCCAGATGGAGTACCCCTCTGCTGGCGGAACTTGGTAACGGCATTGGATCCAATGACATCGCTCTCTGGGAATTTTTCTGGGAAGATAAAACAAGTGGGGTAAGTAAAGGAAGAAGACCCGGAAAGATCAACGTCGGTTGAAGGAAAAGAACTTACTGGAGATATGGCTGTGAACCCGGGACAGCTCCTTGATGCAGTTTTCGCGCCTCTCCTGGAGTTGCACAAGTTCCGAATTTGCTGAATCAAGCTTGATGTCGGCCTCCTTGAGTAATTCCTGGTCCTTGGCAATCTGGAGATTGAGGCGCTCGCGCTCTTCAGTATAGTCCTGGCC
The DNA here is from genome assembly GCA_910589775.1 of Avena eriantha. NCBI lineage: Eukaryota > Viridiplantae > Streptophyta > Magnoliopsida > Poales > Poaceae > Avena > Avena eriantha. Next base: position 26,988 of record CAJUXJ010000582.1, on the reverse strand, counting down.
GGTTTTCTGGAGTTCGGTTTGGTGCTCTTCTTTCAATTTCTTCATATCTGCCTTAAGCTTGGCAATCTCATCATCTTTGGCTCGGAGAAGGGCAAGCTCATCATCTTTCTTTTTGAGCTCGCCCTGATGCTGTCCTGCTTGTTCGAGAAAATGCAGCATCATATTAGGCACAGGCACACTATCTTCAAGAGATGCTAAAATAGTTTGTTGACCCGGCAAAGCCGAGGTATGAATGTTTGCCGAGCCAAGGAGCAAAGGAGATGGAAAGCATAGCAAGGTTGAGCAAAAATAACTTACCCTTGATTTGATCCAAATTTTTCCTCATGATCGTGTTCTCAGCCTCCACCCTAGCTGTGAAAACCGAATGATGGGTTAGTTCGGCAGAAGAAGATGAAGGAAAATGGAAAAATGCCAAGGAAGAAACTTACCCTTCTTCACGTGTTCAGCGACAAGTGCATTGTGTTTTGCACGCAGCATCTTGTGAGTGTCCAGGAAACGCTGAAACTCAGCGCTCCGGCGATTTGTGGTCACCTGAAAGAGAAAAGATGGACAGCTTAGTCTTGCGCAGATTCAAAGTGTACAAAACCCGGGCCAAGTGGAACTTAACCCGGCTCTAGGTGTGTGCATATTCGAAGTGTACAAAATCCGGGCCAAGTGGAACTTAACCTGGCTCTAGGTGTGTGCATATTCGAATTGTACAAAATCCGGGCCAAGTGGAACTTAACCCGGCTCTAGGTGTGTGCATATTCGAAGTGTACAAAATCCGGGCCAAGTGGAACTTAACCCGGCTCTAGGTGTGTGCATATTCGAAGTGTACAAAATCCGGGCCAAGTGGAACTTAACCCGGCTCTAGGTGTGTGCATATTCGTAGTGTACGAAATCCGTGCCAAGTGGAACTTAACCCGGCTTTAGGTGTGTGCATATTCGAAGTTATCAAGGAGCTACGTTAGTTCTCTAAGGAGCATCCGGCCGAGTAACAAGTTACTCCCCTGGAGGCTCGGGGACTAATGGCTATATCAATTATATCTACAACTTGTTAAAAGAAAAGACGAAGTAACGTACCTCCATCATCCGACCCACAAGGTTAATGGCCTTGGTGGCGGTATTCATCTGCGAAGAAAATTCGGCGGGACCGAACTTCTCCGGGAGATCGTCATTGTAGACGAACTCCGCCTTGTTCCAGTTATTTACAAACTCGATCAAGGTCGGAGGGTATCGTTCGCTGCTTAGCATGTGTGGCACCACTAAACCCTTGGCATGCGCCTCCCTCCTCTCAACTTGGGCAAGGGCCGGGCTGGTGTGGAAAACAAGTTGCGCATCAGCTGGCTCGGCAAGGGCGTCCTTCGGCGGTGGAGTTTTCTTTGGAAGCATGGACGCAAGTGTGCACTGTCCAGCCTTGACGGACGCTGCCCTGGTAGCCTCAGGTGCCGTCTTGCCCTTGGGCTACTGTTGAGAGGTTGAGGTTGCTGTAGCGGATTTGCCCTTGGGAGCTGCCTTGGCGCCAGCCTTGGTGCTGCTGATGTCTTCTCGCTGAGCCTTGGAAGACTCGGACGAGGTAGAGGGGCTTGGTGCTGGTGCTGTTGCTTTTGTTGCTGCTGGTGTTGCTTTGGTTGTTGCTGCTGGTGCTGGAGTTGGTGCTGGTACTGGTGTTGGTTTTTGCTTCGGCAGAGGTGCTGAGGGAACCTCAGTGGTAGCTGGTTGCGGCGGAGCCGAAGTGGTGGTTGTTGCCTCGCCAGAGCCAGTCTCCCCTGCTCCGAGGTTGCCCTCTGGAATGGGGCTCAACGAGCGAGAATCATCGCCACGAGGAGGAGAAGGGCTGTGTCGAAGCGGCGACGCAATGCCGGATCCACTCTGTGGGATCTCCACCACGGCCCTGCCAAATCACATAATGTATGATGAGAAACTATAACACAAGAAGAACAAGTGAATGGCAAGGGGAGAAGAGGCTTACTCATCCGAGGTCAGGGGCTCCTTGGGCTTCCGAGCCCTACGGGCCGTGGCCTTGGTTGGAGGCTTGGTGGCAGTTTTGTCACCAGGCTTATTCCGCCTTTTTGCCGGCTGAGAAGGTCCGGAGGAGGATGAAGAGGCAGCTCCCCTTTTCTTCTTCGGCGCCACGGGGGGCAGGATCACCCACGGCAAGAGGAGGGTCTTCATGGATCTGCCTACCGGGGTTAGCTGATGCCGGAAAAGCATAAGAAAGGGGGACATCATCAAATGCTTCCATCACCTCAACATCCGAATCATCTTCATCGTCGGGCCAATCTCTAATAGAAGAGAGTTTACTGGTGGGTCGTTTCGTTGCATCTGCCATCGGAAGGAACATCTCCTGATCCGGTTCTTGCTCGTCCGAGGTATCCCGGTCACCCATTTGAGGGAAGGCTCGGTGCCATCCTCGATGGTTTGCTGAAGAAACATCTAAGGAAAAAAAAGGCAACAGGATTAAAACCTACAACAAATGACCGACATAAGATTTAACACGGAAAGAGTTAGGGCACAAAATTTACCAAAGGAGGAAGCCTATCTCGGCAAATATGTTCAATTCCCCACGTCCACTCAGAGGAGAAGTCCTTGTGAGTGGTGAAGAGGGCCTTGACCCGACGGTAGATTTCTGTATTGCTCAACTCAAAAGACGATGTCCGGTTGGGGTCGTGGCCCCAGCTCATGTGACACACTTTGTGTGTGCGTTTCTAGAGGGGGAGATCCGGTTGCGGACGAATGTGATCATGGCGTCCTCGTTGCGCAATCCGAGCTCCTTCAGCTCCTTGAACCTCTTTTTGACTTGGTTCGCCAAGACTGTGGGCTTCTTGGGGATAACGTCCCACAAGTCCGGGTTAGGAGGACCCGTACTATAGGGGCGCAGCCGGATCAGGTCTTCGATGGTGTTGTTCCGGACATAAAAGAAAGTCCGGGCCCATCCCTTGCAGGAGTCAAGTCACGTGACTCGGGGGAAGACGGACAACTTCCGAGGAGAGATTGACGCAGCCCTGAACTGTGTGAGTTGTTTATCCTCCGGTTATAGATCTACATTCGGAATTACGTTCCGGCGAAGGCCAAAGAACCGGATCCATAGCTCCTTTGTGGGCCACAATTCGGCATAACCTTCAATCGTGGAGACGAAGGTGGAGAGAGATGTGATGGCATTGGCAGGAAGGTGGTGCGGCTGGAGCTCGTATGTGTTTAACCTGTCATGGAAAAAATCACTAACTGGCAGACCGAACCCCCGCTGGAAGTGTGATAGGAACACCACATACTCACCCGGATTGGGTGAGGGGGCAAGTTCGGCGGAAGCGAGGCGTGCGGTGACACCCTCCGGGATGCGCCTGGTGCGGTAGAGCCAAGCCAGGTCATCCTGGCAGACCCAGGATCCGGCCCACGCGCCACGATCGGCGTGCGCCGCGTCTTCTTCCATCTCCTGCTCAGCGACGGTGAGTTCCTCCTCAGTAATTTCGAGGCCGCTCTCCTCACTTGCGCTAGCGGCGGAGGGAGGCAGCGGCCTAGACTGGCGGGGACACGTGGCGGAGGAGATGTGCGCAGGTGGCGGCGGCGCTGGAGCGTGTGGAAGTAGTACGGCGGCGGCGCTGCTGCTCAGATGCGGTGGCGGTGGCGCTGTCGACGGAGAAGAAGAGGAAAAAGGCAGAGGTAGAGGGGTGCGGGAGCAGGGAAATGACCCAAGGGGCGCGCCCCTCCCCTATTTAACCACTCCAGTAAGGGGGGTAGTGGGATCGCGTTTTGCGGGCGAGACACACGGTGTGGCCGTGTATGGTCCGGATCAGCCAATCAGCGACGAGCCACATGAAGGGCCACAGGGCGCAGCGGATCCCACGACGTGACGTTATGTTGCGGTTAACGAGGAGGCAGGCGCGACGTGACGTGTGCAACAGTAACTTCTGACAATAACTGCGGCGGTTACTGTTGCTAGCCCTTAAAATGAGGCAAAGTAATGATTAGCCTCCACGTGGGGAAGCGTACAAGAGAAGGAAGAATGACCCCGATGAGTACGAGGTAACCCGACCAGCAAGTAAAAACTTGGAATGTGCCAAGGGAAAGTAAACCCATAGAATCCGAATCAAGAGTTAACTTGGAGAAGGAGCAAGAAGCTCAGTGAAATTGAACCTTCTATGGCCTTAGCGGCTAAGGAAGCTAAGACCGCACCAGCTTTGGGGACTAATGTTGGGGGGATACCCCCGGGTAGGGTCACGCCGGGGTATAAAGGCCTGGTTAGCCGAGGTACGGCAAGGTCAAAGCAAGTGCTGGCCGAGTCACCTCAAGGCAGGCCGGATCACGGAGTAACCCGGACCAGGGGACGTCCACCTAACTTGGTCTCAACCAACTTCATCCATATGTCGGTAAGATGTATCTAACTTGTATGCAGGAACAAGTGTGGCCAGATCAACTATTGGGATCTGGGTTATATCAAGCTTGTGAGAGAAGGAAGGTATCTCGCTGGTCAAAGGTGACTACTGTACGCAGAGTGTGAGCGAAGCGGACAGAGGCCGGACCACCGAGGCGTGGCCGACAAAGGTGACGAAGCCAATGTCGGGTGACGCAGGCGCCGCAGAGGCTCACGTAGCCTCTGCATGGATGACGCGGGGGAAAAGAGACCCGGTCGGCTTACTATTTTGGGAGGAGGCATATTCCCTGGAATATGCCTCCAAGTATGCCCTAAGTGGAGACCTAGCCACCCCTATATAAGGAGGGCTAGGGCTTCTGTAGAGGGGTTGATTTCTGAGAGATTGATCTCTAGAGTGTTGCGATTTACTAGAGAGTTCCTTCTTCCTCCTCTTTCCAATACAGCTCAAGGAGCACTTGTAATCTGCGACGGTGAATCAAATACAAAGCTTCCGTGTGTAGAATCACCACAATATCCCTCCCTGGATTCCCCTAGTGCATTTAGTCCCCACATTTAGCCTATCCATGGCATCTGCCGTGACACCACCATGACAGGATCCATGTGTGGTCTCTGAAGAGAGCACACATGCAATGACTCAAGTTGTGGTTAATGAGAAGAACACATATTTCAATGAGACTGGTGGATCCATATGTGGTATGTGAAAAGAATAGTCATCAAATGACTCCAATTTTACTAAAAAGAACACAGATGCAATGACACTGGTGGATCCATATGGGGTATCTAAAAAGAACAAACATGAAATTACACTGGTGGATCCATAAGTGGTATGTGAAAAGAACACACATGCAATGACTCCAGTTGTTGTTAGTAAAAAGAACACACATGCAATGACACTGGTGGATCCATGTGTGGTCTCTGAAGAGAACACACATGCAATAACTCTAGCTGTTGTTAATGAGAAGAACACACATTTAAATGACTGATGACCCACAAGTATAGGGGGTGTATTGAAGTGTTTTCGAGGGAAGTGAAACCCAATTTATTGATTCGACACAAGGGGAGCCAAAGAATATTTATAGGCCTTAACAACTGAGTTGTCAATTCAGTTGCAACTGGAAACAATCTTCCTCACATCAGTTTATCAATATCAACAGTTTTGTAGTAGGAATAGTAAAGTAATAGCAGTAGTAAAGTAAAGACAGCACTAACAATAGCAGTAAACAGTGGAATTCGAGTGCGGTAGGCATAGGGATGGATGGACGGTCGTTGCATGGACAAGACAATTCACATAGCAATCAGAACATAGGGCTATTTTAGATAAATAAGATAAATCATCCAAATACTAGATAATCCTAGGCATGTGTTCCATATATAGTCATACGTGCTCGCAATGAGAACATGCACAACATCTTTTGTCCTGCCAGCCCATTTGCATCGGGGCCTCAAGGGAACTACTGGCAATTAAGGTGCTCCTTTTAATAGAGCACCGGAACAAAGCATTAACACTCCGTGAACACATGTGATCCTCACATCAAAGCCATTCCCTCCGGTTATCCCGATTTATGTCACTTCGGGGCCATTGGTTCCGGACAACAACGTGTGTATACAACTTGTAGATAAGACCAAAAACAATACTATCATTATGAATCAATAACATGTTCAGATCTGAAATCATGGCACTCGGGCCCTAGTGACAAACATTAAGCACAACAAGTCCCAACAAAGTCATAAAGCACTAATAAAAGATACTAGGCACCATGCCCTAACAATCTGATGCCATTACATGAACAATCTCATCCAATCCCTACCATCCCCATAGCCTACAGCGGGGGATTACTCACTCATAGATGGGGAAACATAGATGGTCGATGGAGAAGCGATGGTGATGATGATGGCGATGATCTCCTCGAATTCCCCGTCCCGGCAGGGTGCCAGAACGGAGTTTTTGGTGCTGTTTCGTGGAATCTGGTGGTGGCTGAAAAACATGGAACCCCTCGGAGTTTTTAGGTCAGAAGGCTTCTTATAGGCGAAGAGGGAAACCGAGGGGGTGCCTGGGGGGGCCCACACCATGCCCTGGCACGGCCATGCCTAGCCCGCGCCTGGGGGGTGTGGGCAGCCCCTGGCCCTCCTCCGTCTCGTATTCTGGCTCCGTGAGTCTTCTGGCAAAATAGGCACTTTGGCTTTTTCCCGTCCAATTCCTAGAATATTCATTTTCTGACTTTCCTAGAACCAAAAACAGCAGAAAATAGGCCGCTGGCACTGTGGCTCTTGTTAATAGGTTAGTCCAAGAAATCATATGAAAAGTACTCCAAAGTGTGGACAAAACACAAGAGAGGAGATAAAACCAAGCATGGAACATAAAAAATTATAGATATATTTGCAATGTATCAATGACACTAGTGGATCCATATGTGGTATGTGAAAAGAATAGTCATGAAATGACTCCAGCTGTTGTTAGTAAATATAGTACACATGCAATGACACTGGTGGATCCATGTGTGGTCTCTGAAGAAAACACACATGCAATGACCCTAGCTATGGTTAGTGAGAAGAACACACATTTCAATGACACTGATGGATCCATATTAGTATGTGAAAAGAATAGTCATGAAATAACTCCAGTTGTTGTTAGTAAAAAGAGCACACATGCAATGACACTGGTGGATCCATGTGTGGTCTCTGAAGATAACACACATGCAATGACACTGGTGGCTCCATAGGTGGTATGTGAAAATAACACAGATGCAATGACTCCAGTTGTTGATAGTAAAAAGAACACACATGCAATAACACTAGTGGATCCATGTGTTGTCTCTGAAGAGAACACACATGCAGTCACTCTAGCTGTGGTTAATGAGAAGAACACATGTTTCAATGACACTGGTGGATCCATATGTGGTATGTGAAAAGAATAGTCATGAAATGACTCAAGTTGTTGTTAGTAAAAAGAACACACATGCAATGACACTGGTGGATCCATGTCTGGTCTCTGAAGAGAACACACATGCAATGACTCTACCTGTGGTTAATAAGAAGAACACATGTTTCAATGACACTGGTGGATCCATATGTGGTATGTGAAAAGAATAGTCATGAAATGACTCCAGTTGTTGTTAGTAAAAAGAACACACATGCAATGACACTGGTGGATCCATGTCTGGTCTCTGAAGAGAACACACATGCAATGACTCTAGGGTTGGTTAATGAGTAGAACACACGTTTAATGACACTGGTAGATCCATATGTGGTATGTGAATAGAATAGTCATGAAATGACTCCAGCTGTTGTTAGTAAAAAGAACACACAAGCAATGACACTGGTGGATCCATGTGTGGTCTCTGAAGAGAACACACCTGCAATGACACTGGTGGATCCATGGGTGGTATGTGAATAGAACATACATGCAATGACTCTAGTTGTTGTTAGTAAA
>CAJUXJ010000582.1:0-18207 GCA_910589775.1 Avena eriantha | reverse complement strand
CAATGACACGGTGTATCCATATGTGGTTTATGAAAATAACACACATGCAATGACTCTGTTGGATCCATGTGGTGTATGCAAAGAACAGACATGCAATGACTCTGGTGGATCAATATGTGGTTTATGAAAAGAATATACATGCAATGACTCTAGTTGTGGTTAATGAAAAGAACACACATGCAATGACACTAGAGAATCCATATGTGGTTTGTGAAAAGAACACACATTCAGTGACACTGGTGGATCCATGTGGTTTATGAAAAGGACAGACATGCAATGATTCTGGTGGAACCACATATGGTTTTTGAAAAGAACACACGTGCAATGACTCTAGTTGTGGTTCATGAAAAGAACACACATGCAATGACATTGGTGGTTCCATACGTGGTTTGTGAAAAGAACATACACTCAATAAAACTAGTGGATCCATCATGTTTGTGAAAAGAACACACATGCAATGACACTGGTGGATCCATATGTGGTTAATGAAAAGAACACACATGCAATGAATCTGCTGGATCCATGTGGTTTATGAAAAGAACAGACATGCAATGACTCTGGTGGATCCATATAGGGTTTATGAAAATAACAAACAACAATGACTCTGGTGGATCCATATGTGGTTTATGAAAAGAACATACATGCAATGACTCTAGTTTTGGTTAATGAAAAGAACACACATACAATGACACTAGGGGATCCATATGTGGTTAATGAAAAGAAGACACATGCAATGACACTGGTGGATGCATATGTGGTTTGTGAAACAAACACACATTCAATAACACTGGTGGATCCAAGTGGTTTATGAAAGAACAGACATGCAATGACTCTGGTGGAACCATGTGGTTTATGAAAAGAACAGACATACAATGACTCTGGTGGATACATATGTGGTTTATGAAAATTATATACATGCAATGACTTTGGTGGATCCATGTCTATTATGAAAACAATAGACATGCAATGACTCTAGTTGTGGTTAATGAAAAGAACACACATGCAATGACACTAGGGGCTCCATATGTGGTTAATGAAAAGAACACACATGCAATGACACTGGTGGATCCATTTGTGGTTTGTGAAAAGAACAGACATTCAATGACACTAGTGGATCCGTGTGGTTATTGAAAAGATCAGACATGCAATGACTCTGGTGGATCCATATGTGGTTTATTAAAGGAACATACATGCAATGACTCTGGTGGATCCATGTGGTTTATGCAAACAATATACATGCGATGACTCTAGTTGTGGTTAATGAAAAGAACACACATGTAATGACACTGGTCGATCCATATGTGGTTTGTGAAAAGAACAGACATACAATGACACTTGTGGATCCATATGTGGTTAATGAAAAGAACACACATGCAATGACACTAGTGGATCCATACGTGGTTTGTGAAAGGAACACACATTCAGTGACACTGATAGATCCATGTGGTTTATGAATAGAACAGACATGCAATGACTCTAGTGGATCCATATGTGGTTTGTGAAAAGAACACATATGCAATGACTCTAGTTGTGGTTCTTGAAAAGGACACACATGCAATGACACTAGGGGATCCATATGTGGTATGTGAAAAGAACACACATTCAATGACACTAGTGGATCCATGTGGTTTGTGAAAAGAACACACACGCAATGACACTTGTGTATCCATATGTGGTTTATGAAAATAACACACATGCAATGACTCTGGTGGATCCATGTGGTGTATGAAAAGAACAGACATGCAATGACTCTGGTGGATCAATATGTGGTTTATGAAAAGAATATACATGCAATGACTCTAGTTGTGGTTAATGAAAAGAACACACATGCAATGACACTAGAGAATCCATATGTGGTTTGTGAAAAGAACACACATTCAGTGACACTGGTGGATCCATGTGGTTTATGAAAAGGATAGACATGCAATGATTCTGGTGGATCCACATATGGTTTTTGAAAAGAACACACGTGCAATGACTCTAGTTGTGGTTCATGAAAAGAACACACATGCAATGACATTGGTGGTTCCATACGTGGTTTGTGAAAAGAACACACAATGAATAAAACTGGTGGATCCATGTGGTTTGTGAAAAGGACACACATGCAATGACACTGGTGGATCCATATGTTGTTAATGAAAAGAACACACATGCAATGAATCTGCTGGATCCATGTGGTTTATGAAAAGACAAGACATGCAATGACTCTGGTGGATCCATATAGGGTTTATGAAAATAACAAACAAGAATGACTCTGGTGGATCCATATGTGGTTTATGAAAAGAACATACATGCAATGACTCTAGTTTTGGTTAATGAAAAGAACACACATACAATGACACTAGGGGATCGATATGTGGTTAATGAAAAGAACACACATGCAATGACACTGGTGGATGCATATGTGGTTTGTGAAACAAACACACATTCAGTGACACTGGTGGATCCATGTGGTTTATGAAAGAACAGACATGCAATGACGTTGTTGGAACCATGTGGTTTATGAAAAGAACAGACATGCAATGACTTTGGTGCATCCATGTCGTTTATGAAAACAATAGACATGCAATGACTCTAGTTCTGGTTAATGAAAAGAACACACATGCAATGACACTAGGGGATCCATATGTGGTTAATGAAAAGAACACACATGCAATGACACTGGTGGATCCATTTGTGGTTTGTGAAAAGAACACACATTCAATGACACTGGTGAATCCATGTGGTTTTGAAAAGATCAGACATGCAATGACTCTGGTGGATCCATATGTGGTTTATGAAAAGAACATACATGCAATGACTCTGGTGGATCCATGTGGTTTATGAAAAAAATATACATGCGATGACTCTAGTTGTGGTTAATGAGAACACACAAGAAATGCCACTGGTGGATCCATTGTGGTTTGTGAAAAGAACAAACATCCAATGACACTGGTGGATCCATATGTGGTTAATGAAAATAACACACATGCAATGACACTGGTGGATCCATATGTGTTTTGTGAAAGGAACACACATTCAATGACACTGGTAGATCCATGTGGTTTATGAATGGAATAGACATGCAATGACTCTGGTGGATCCAGATGTGTTTTGTGAAAAGAACACACATGCAATGACTCTAGTTGTGGTTCTTGAAAAGGAAACACATGCAATGACACTAGTGGATCCATATGTGGTATGTGAAAAGAACACATATTCAATGACACTAGTGGATCCATGTGGTTTGTGAAAAGAACAGACACGCAGTCACACTGGTGAATCCATATGTGGTTTATGAAAATAACACACATGCAATGACTCTCGTGGATCCATGTGGTGTATGAATAGAATAGACATGCAATGACTCTGGTGGATCAATATGTGGTTTATGACAAGAATATACATGCAATGACTCTAGTTGTGGTTAATGAAAAGAACACACATGCAATGACAATGGTGGATCCATATGTGGTTTGTGAAATGAACACACATTCAGTGAAACTGGTGGATCCATGTGGTTTATGAAAAGGACAGACATGCAATGATTCTAGCGGATCCACGTATGGTTTGTGAAAAGAACACACGTGCAATGACTCTAGTTGTGGTTCATGAAAAGAACACACATGCAATGACATTGGTGATTCCATACGTGGTTTGTGAAAAGAACACACATTCCATGACACTATGGGATCCATATGTGGTTAATGAAAAGAACACACATGCAATGACACTGGTGGATCCATATGTGGTTAATGAAAAGAACACACATGCAATTAATCTGGTGGATCCATGTGGTTTATGAAAAGAACAAACATGCAATGACCCTGGTAGATCCATATAGGGTTTATGCAAAGAACAAATATGAATTTCTCTGGTGGATCCATATGTGGTTTATGAAAAGAACATACATGCAATGACTCTAGTTTTGGTTAATGAAAAGAACACACATACAATGACACTAGGGGATCCATATGTGGTTAATGAAAAGAACACACATGCAATGTCACTGGTGGATCCATATATGGTTTGTGAAACAATAACACATTCAATGACACTGGTGGATCTATGTGGTTTCTGAAAGAACAGACATGCAATGACTCTGGTGGATCCATATATGGTTTGTGAAAAGAACACACATGCAATGACTCTAGTTTTGGTTCATGAAAAGAACACACATGCAATGAAACTGGTGGATCCGTATGTGATTTCTGAAAAGTACCCACATTCAATGACACTAGTGGATCCATATGTGGTTTGTGAAAAGAACACACATTTAATGACTCTAATTGTAGTTTATGAAAATAACACACATTTAATGACTATAGCTGTGGCTTATGAAAAGAACACACATGCAATGACACTGGTGGATCCATGTGGTTTATGAAAAGAACACACATGCAATGACTCTGGTAGGTGCATGTGGTTTATGAAAAGAATAGACATGCAATGACTCTGGTGACATATGTGGTTTATGAAAAGAATAGACATGCAATGACTTTGGTGGATCCATGTCGTTTATGAAAACAATAGACATGCAATGACTCCAATTGTGGTTAATGAAAGAACACACATGCAATGACACTAGGGGATCCATATGTGGTAAATGAAAAGAACACACATGCAATGACAATGGTGGATCCATATGTGGTTTGTGAAAAGAACACACATTCAGTGACACTGGTGGATCCATGTGGTTCATAAAAAGGACAGACATGCAATGATTCTGGTGGATCCACGTATGGTTTGTGAAAAGAACACACATGCAATGACTCTAGTTGTGGTTCATGAAAAGAACACACATGCAATGACATTGGTGGTTCCATACGTGGTTTGTGAAAAGAACACACATTCAATGACAGTAGGGGATCCATATGTGGTTAATGAAAAGAACACACATGCAATGACACTGGTGGATCCATATGTGGTTAATGAAAAGAACACACAAGCAATTAATCTGGTGGATCCATGTGGTTTATAAAAAGTACAGACATGCAATGACCCTGGTGGATCCATATAGGGTTTATGAAAAGAACAAATATGAATTTCTCTAGTGGATCCATATGTGGTTTATGAAAAGAACATACATGCAATGTCTCTAGTTTTGGTTAATGAAAAGAACACACATACAATGACACTAGGGGATCCATATTGGGTTAATGAAAAGAACACACATGCAATGTCACTGGTGGATCCATATGTGGTTTGTGAAACAATAACACATTCAATGACACTGGTGGATCTATGTGGATTATGAAAGAACAGACATGCAATGACTCTGGTGGATCCATATGTGGTTTGTGAAAAGAACACACATGCAATGACTCTAGTTGTGGTTCATGAAAAGAACACACATGCAATGACACTGGTGGATCCGTATGTGGTTTCTGAAAAGTACCCACATTCAATGACACTAGTGGATCCATATGTGGTTTGTGAAAAGAACACACATTTAATGACTCTAATTGTAGTTTATGAAAATAACACACATTTAATGACTATAGCCGTGGCTTATGAAAAGAACACACATGCAATGACACTGGTGGATCCATGTGGTTTATGAAAAGAACACACATGCAATGACTCTGGTAGATTCATGTGGTTTATGAAAAGAACAGACATGCAATGACTCTAACCAAAACTAGAGTCATTGCATGTATGTTCTTTTCATGTGGTTTATGAAAAGAAAAGAAAAGATCCATGTGGTTTATGAAAAGAAAAGAACAGACATGCAAACTAAAACTAGAGTTCTTTTTGAAAAGAACACACATTCACATTCACTGACACTGTCATTGTATGTGTGTTCTTTTCATTAACCAAAACTAGAGTCATTGCATGTATGTTCTTTTCATAAACCACATATGGATCCACCAGAGTCATTGTTGTTTGTTATTTTCATAAACCCTATATGGATCCACCAGAGTCATTGCATGTCTGTTCTTTTCATAAACCACATGGATCCAGCAGATTCATTGCATGTGTGTTCTTTTCATTAACCACATATGGATCCACCAGTGTCATTGCATGTCTGTTCTTTTCACAAACATGATGGATCCACTAGTTTTATTGAGTGTGTGTTCTTTTCACAAACCACGTATGGAACCACCAATGTCATTGCATGTGTGTTCTTTTCATGAACCACAACTAGAGTCATTGCACGTGTGTTCTTTTCAAAAACCATATGTGGTTCCACCAGAATCATTGCATGTCTGTCCTTTTCATAAACCACATGGATCCACCAGTGTCACTGAATGTGTGTTCTTTTCACAAACCACATATGGATTCTCTAGTGTCATTGCATGTGTGTTCTTTTCATTAACCACAACTAGAGTCATTGCATGTATATTCTTTTCATAAACCACATATTGATCCACCAGAGTCATTGCATGTCTGTTCTTTGCATACACCACATGGATCCAACAGAGTCATTGCATGTGTGTTATTTTCATAAACCACATATGGATACACCAGTGTCATTGCGTGTGTGTTCTTTTCACAAACCACATGGATCCACTAGTGTCATTGAATGTGTGTTCTTTTCACATACCACATATGGATCCCCTAGTGTCATTGCATGTGTGTCCTTTTCAAGAACCACAACTAGAGTCATTGCATATGTGTTCTTTTCATAAACCACATATGGATCCACCAGAGTCATTGCATGTCTGATCTTTTCAAAAACCACCTGGATCCACCAGAGTCATTGCATGTGTGTTCTTTTCACATACCACATATGGATCCACCAGTGTCATTGCATGTGTGTCCTTTTCATGAACCACAACTAGAGTCATTGGATGTGTGTTCTTTTCACAAACCACATATGGATCCACCGGAGTCATTGCATGTCTGTTCTATTCCTAAACCTCTAGATACATCTCTTTGGGAGAGCATCCCCAAGCGACCCACAACCCTGGTGAATCAGGTCGAGCGCCGGATCAAGGAGCTGCTCAAGGAGAAGATTCGGGGGAGGACATCATGATTAGTTTTGTCAGCAGCTGGGTCTCTCTCCTTTAGAAGCGTGCCCACAAGATCTGGTACTTGAGCGGCCCCCTCGACCCCCATCGGACTTCATCTTTTGAGCTTGATAACTCGGCGGTTTACTGCCGGGTTAAGGCCATTTTCAATGTGGAGAAGGAATTCTCCGAAGATGGGAAATGGGGGCTCGAGCGCTTCACCCGGGACAACCCTCCTCCAAAGGTAAACTTACTTCTTACTGTTTTCTGGATCTTCTCTGTATGTCGGTTTACTTTCATAACTTAGCAATTGTTGTCTTGTTCTCAGTGATTCCTCCAGCAGCCACTGGAGGATGGCGAGGTGCTGGCGAGCAAGTGGGTGCCAGACCGTGCCGAGGAGGATCAGGAGGAGCCTGATCGGGAGACCTTCCTGCCCACTCCGTATATCGTCAAACGCGGCTCTGGTAAGGCCTCTTCTCTAAGGGATTGGCCAGATGACGATGACTCGGACTTTGAGGTCCTGGAGGTACTTGATCCGTTTCTCATCTCTTACACACATCTGGTTATGTCCGAATCTTCAGCTAACCCGGCCGGTTAGGTCCATGAGGTTCCTCCACTTGCCACTGGTGGTCCGGTCCCTGCTTCTTCCCAGAAGCGCGTGGTTGCCTTGGCCGCAGCTTTGGAGGCGCCGCTGCCCAAGAAGAGGCAGAAAAAGTCCAGGGTGAAAGCCTCGACTAAGCCGGCCGCCAAGAGCACGGTCCAGAGGACGCCCAAACCTTGGGCTCCCCAACTTCAGACGAGTAAGCCTCTTTGCATTTTCCCTTCAAGTTTTTTCCTTTCTGTGTTTGCTTTTGTCTCTTATTAGGTTCCTTTTCTCTTTTTGACTTGGTGCTTTTCTGTTTCACAGAGCTCCTAGGGTCATTCCCTAGAGAGGCTCTGGCATAGCATCTCCAATCCAGAGCAGCCCTTCTCCCCTCGTGATGATGACACTCGCTTGCTCACCCCTATCCAAGAGGGCTTTGCGGCTGCGCCTGATTTGATCCCACCTCACCATGAGGAGGGCAATGTCAACGCGGGGGGTGGTGGGACAAGTCTGGATACGGTCATGACGGATCTTCCCGGTTCCTCTTCATCCCCATCACCAAGTGTTGACGTGCTAGTTTCATCGGCACCGCCCCAGTCAAGTTCTTCTCCCACTCAAGTGTCTTCAGAACCAGTAGCACTAGCATCCCTTGCACCAACATCACCAGTAGTAGCAGCATCACCAGCATCACCAGTAGCAACAACAACATCGACCAATGCCCCAAAGAAGAAGGCTTCATCGGCGGCCCCCGGATCAACGGGGTCTATTGCGGATATTTTTCTGCCAGCTTCCTAAGCTCCTTCCGGGTTGGCAGCCTCAGATCTTCCGCCGCATCCTCCGTCATCCGGCAGGCTCAAGAGAGCTACCGGATCAGCTATGGGTATCACTTTTGGGTTATCCGCTGCCGGGTCAGAGGGTAGCAGGCAGCTGGTTCTGCATACCAGCCCTGCTGCAGCTCAATCTGCAAGGCGAGAGGCCCACGTCAAAGGCCTTGTGGCGAACTACTCTCCTAGCAGCGAAAGTTACAGTCCACTTCTCCTGGAGTATGTGAAGAACTAGAACAATGCTTAATTCATCGATCCAAACGATGATCTGCCGGAGAAGTTCGGGCCAGCCGAGTTCAGCGCACAGATGAACTCCGCCACCAAGGCCATCTCTTTGGCTAGGCGGATGATGGAGGTAACTCTTTTCCACTGCTGTATTCCTTTGTATAGATGCGCACTTGTAGATTTATCCCCTAGTTCCCGAGCCTCCGAGGGAGTAACTTGTTACTTGGTCGGATGCTCCTAGAGAATTTGGTTTCTGTTCGTAGCAATTTCAAATCCTAACAAAGTTAGAGCCGGGTTAAGTTCCCTTGGCCCGGATCTTGGACACTTCGAATATCCACACACCTAGAGCAGAGTTAAGTTCCACTTGGCCCGGATCTTGTATACTTCGAATATCCACACACCTAAAGCCGGGTCAAGTTCCCTTGGTCCGGATCTTGTAGACTTCGAATATCCACACATCTAGATCCGGGTTAAGTTCCACTTGGCCCGGATCTTGTAGATTTCGAATATCCACACACCTAGAGCCGGGTTAAGTTCCGCTTGGCCCGGATCTTGTAGACTTCAAATATCCACACACCTAGAGCCGGGTTAAGTTCCACTTGGCCCGGATCTTGTAGACTTCGAATATCCACACACCTAGAGCCGGGTTAAGTTCCACTTGGCCCGGATATTGTAGACTTCAAATATCCACACACCTAGAGCCGGGTTAAGTTCCGCTTTGCCCGGATCTTGTAGACTTCAAATATCCACACAACTAGAGCCAGGTTAAGTTCCGCTTGGCCCGGATCTTGTAGACTTCAAATATCCACACACCTAAAGCCGGGTTAAGTTCCACTTGGCCTAGATCTTGTAGAATTCAAATTACCTTTTACTTTTCCTTTGATCTTGATATTGCCTTGATTATTTCAGATTACCACTAACCGTCGATCTGCCGAGTTCTAGCGCCTGCTGGACTCCTATAAAGACATTCACGCACGTTACGGCAAAATCCTGGAGGAGCACCAGAAGAAGGGTAATGTTTTTGACTTAGACTTTTCCTTCTTCCATTGTCGTTTGTTCGAGTTTTCTGTGATCCATATTAATTTGCTTATCCGGACTATGTAGCCGAGGTTGAAGCTGAGAATATCATCATTCGGAAGAATCTGGCTGAGATCCAGGGTATCTTATCTCGTTCACCCCATTATTGTGCATTCTTTTCTTCACCCGGTGTATATTTATACTCCAGCTCTGCCAGATTAACCCACTGTTGTAATTGCTCTTGAAGACAGTGTACCCATGCCTGATATGATGACCCATTTTCTCAAACCAATAGGGAAGCCTCAGGCTGAACTTAAGAAGAAGGACGATGAGATAGCTCGGCTGCGGCTCCAGGACTCGGAGATTACTCTACTGAATGCCGAAATTAAGAGGCTCAAAGACCTCCACAAAATCTAGCTAGACAAGGTGGACCAGGAGTTTGCCAAGGAAAAAGAGCGTCTGACGACTCAAATTTCCAAGGATAAGGCTGAAGAGAGCTGCTGGATCAGCTATGGGTATCACTTTTGGGTTATCGGGTGCCGGGTCAGAGGGTAGCAGGCAGCTGGTTCTGCATACCAGCCCTGCTGCAGCTCAATCTCCAAGGCGAGAGGCCCACGTCAAAGGCCTTGTGGCGAACTTCTCTCCTAGCGGCGAAAGTTACACTCCACTTCTCCTAGAGTATTTGAAGAACTGGAACAATGCTTAATTCATCGATCCAAAGGATGATCTGCCGGAGAAGTTCGGGCCAGCCGAGTTCAGCGCACGGATGAACTCCGCCACCAAGGCCATCTCTTTGGCTGGCCGGATGATGGAGGTAACTCTTTTCCACTGCTGTAGTACTTTGTATAGATGCGCACTTGTAGATATATCCCCTAGTTCCAGAGCCTCCGAGGGAGTAACTTGTTACTTGGTCGGATGATCCTAGAGAATTTGGTTTCTGTTCGTAGCAATTTCAAATCCTAACAAAGTTAGAGCCGGGTTAAGTTCCCTTGGCCCAGATCTTGGACATTTGGAATATCCACACACCTAGAGCCGGGTTAAGTTCCACTTGGCCCGGACCTTGTATACTTCGAATATCCACACACCTAAAGCCGGGTCAAGTTCCCTTGGTCGGGATCTTGTAGACTTCGAATATCCACACACCTAGAGCCGGGTTAAGTTCCAATTGGTACGGATCTTGTAGATTTCGGATATCCACACACCTAGAGCCGGGTTAAGTTCCACTTGGCCCGGATCTTGTAGACTTCAAATATCCACATACCTAGAGCCGGGTTAAGTTCCACTTGGCCCGGATCTTGTAGACTTCGAATATCCACACACCTAGAGCCGAGTTAAGTTCCACTTGGCCCGGATATTGTAGACTTCAAATATCCACACACCTAGAGCCGGGTTAAGTTCCTCTTTGCCCGGATCTTGTAGACTTCAAATATCCACACACCTAGAGCCGGGTTAAGTTCCGCTTGGCCCGGATCTTGTAGACTTCAAATATCCACACACCTAGAGCCGGGTTACGTTCCACTTGGCCTGGATCTTGTAGAATTCAAATTACTTTTTACTTTGCCTTTGATCTTAATATTGCCTTGCTTATTTCAGATTACCACTAACCGTCGATCTGGCGAGTTCCAGCGCCTGCTGGACTCCTATAAAGACATTCACGCGCGTTATGGCAAAATTCTGGAGGAGCACCAGAAGAAGGGTAATGTTTTTGACTTAGACTTTTCCTTCTTCCATTGTCGTTTGTTCGAGTTTTCTGTGATCCATATTAATTTGCTTATCCGGACTATGCAGCCGAGGTTGAAGCTGAGAATATCATCATGCAGAAGAATATGGCTGAGATCCAAGGTATCTTATCTCGTTCACCCCATTATTGTGCGTTCTTTTCTTCATCCGGTGTATATTTATACTCCGACTCTGCCAGATTAACCGACTGTTGCAATTGCTCTTGAAGACAGTGTACCCATGCCTGATATGATGACCCATTTTCTCAAACAAATAGGGAAGCCTTAGGCTGAACTGAAGAAGAAGGATGATGAGATAGCTTGGCTACGGCTCCAGGACTCGGAGATTACTCGGCTGAATGCCAAAATCCAGAGGCTCAAAGACCTCCACAAAATCGAGCTAGACAAGGCGAAACAGGAGTTTACCGAGGACAAAGAGCGTCTAACGACTCAAATTTCCAAGGATAAGGATCTATTGGAGGAAGCCGATGTAAAACTTACATCGGTAACCTCCGAATATGAGAAACTCCAGGACAACAGTGCCAATGTCGATGTCAAGCTTTAGCGTCTCCTCTTCCTGATTTTCCGTGAGTTTCTTCCTCTTGTTCAATTTTATTTTTTCCGGATTAATGCGCTTGCTCATTACTTCCTCTGCCTTATTCTCAGGAAAGTTTCTAGAAGGCGACACTCTAGCTACTGCTACCGTAACCCGGTCTCACGAGCAGCGTGGTATTCCCACGGGCCCTGGATCCAGGTCAGTCCCTTACACGACACATGATCTGCTTGTTAGCCTTGCTACTCACCTGGAGCTAGTAAAGAACTGTGGTGCTGATATCATGCCTTCCATGATGTTGATGCTGAACTCTCTATGGCCCGGCGAGCCACTCCAAAGGGGAATGCCGATCTCATTGCCAAACTGATGGAGTGCGATACGCAACTGCATCTGTGGCGTGAGACTTCTGCGCGAGCCAGGCCTAACATTGCCTTGCAGTTCATCCTCTTGTGGTACGAAGGAATAGACCTGGGGCTGCTTACCCGCATGCGCACCAGATCCAAGTGGAACGAAGATCCGGCGTGGGTTGCGCACCACAAAACCAGTGCTAACAAACTTATCCAGTATTCCTTCTGCCATGCTTGGAATGATGGGCCGAGCTACCTCGACGTTTTCGATGATGAAGCTGCTTCTGAAGATGAAGAAGATGAAGGGAGTGAGGGTGAAGCCTCCGAGCTTGGTGAGGAGGCCAAAGACCCGGAGGACAGCGTGGCCAACCTTGAGGATGAAGCCGAGGCCAGCACCCCTCCCCCAAATTCCGAAGTATCTCCTTCTTCAACTGATGATTCGGTTGCTTCCCCTGCTCCTTAGAAACACTTGATCATATTTGTCAGATCCCCGAAATGCCGGGCGAAAATGTATCTAAGTACTTTGGTTTGTTTGTGCTACAACTTATTGTTTTGAATTAAGTTCTTAATGGGGGATTATCGTGGGCGAAGTCCCCGAGTTTCGTTTTCTTGTTCCCCATATTTTTGACTCGGCTCGCGTCTACCTTGATTTGTTTTTTTGACTTACAAGTCCGAGGTTCAAAAAATTGGCTTAACAATACTTGAAACTTTGAGATTAGCTCAACATGATCCGGAGTTAGGTAAAAGGAGTAAACCAAGGGTTAGTCAAAATAACCAATGTCGGCCCGCTTAAGTTCTTTTCCTTAGTCATTTTTCATGTGCTTTGCCATTCCAAACTTGATCTATTGCTTGCCATGAAGCCAATTCTTGTTGGACAACAACAAAGAAGAAGAGTTGGGTTTTTGGTGCTCACACATTACTAATACGACTAAGATATAAGCGACTTAACCCAACCGACATAAAAATACGAAAACAAGAAAGACAATTATTACGGCAGTCCCCGAGTCTCTGCTTGGGGTGCTGAAGTTTCACTAATAAGCTCATTGCCGACATACATACCGACATATGAGCAGCTCGGATACATTCACCTCTTTGTCAGGTGTAAAAAGGACTTAGTAGTGCTATATTCCATGGTCTCTTAGATTCCTCTCCGGACATGTCCGCCTTGTTCTTTTCATAGGGCTCTGCATCAATAAGATAGTAGGAATCATTGTGAAAGGCTTTGCTTACAATGAAAGGTCCTTCCCATGGAGGGGATAGCTTATGCATGCCAGCAGTGCGCTGTATCAACCGGAGTACCAGGACACCTTCCTGGAAAACTGGGGAGTTTACTTTCCAGCTATGATAACATCGGAGATTTTGCTGATATATGGCAGATCTGGACAAGGCTAGTTCTCTCGCTTCTTCCAGCAGATCAACATCATTTTACCAGGGTTCGTGCACTTTGGCTTTTGTGTATTGGGTGACCCTTGGCGAATCATGCTCTATGTTGGTTGGTAATACAGCTTCTGCCCCATATACCAGAAAGAATGGCGTATAGCCCATTGATCGATTCAGAGTTGTTCTTAAACTCCATAGTACCGCTGGTAGTTCTTCTATCCAGCACCCTGCTGATCTTTGCAGCGGCTCTATGAGCTGGGGTTTTATCCCGGTCAAAACTAGTCCATTGGATCTCTCCACTTGCCCGTTCGATGCGGTATGGGAGACTGAGGCAACATCGAGCGGGATATTCTTTTCTTGGCAGAACCTCGCAAATGCTCCTTCAGCGAAATTTGTACCATTATCAGTTATGATGCTATGGGGATAACCATATCTCGGGATTATATCCTTGAGCAACCTCACTACTGTTGCCCCGTAACATTTATTAATTGGCTTCACTTCAATCCACTTGGTGAACTTGTCGACCATAACTAGGATATGGATCATTCCTCCTTTAGCCGTCTTAAATGGCCCTACCATGTCTAGGCACCATACAGAAAATGGCCAAGTAATGGGGATAGTTTTGAGTTCCGACATTGGTAAATGAGTTTTCGTGGCATATCTCTTACAGCCATTGCATTTTCTCACCAAATCCTCTTCTTGCTCCAAATCACTTGGCCAATAAAATCCATGCCAGAAAGCTTTCTCCACTAACGCTCTTGAGGAGGCATGGTGGCCACATTCCCCTTGGTGAATATCTCGGAATGTGTCAAGTCCTTCTTCCGGGTCAACACACCGCTGCAGTACTATTATTACACTCCTTTTATATAACTCGGCGTTGATAATAGTATAGGCCTTTGCTCTCCTTTGGATCTGCCTTGAGGATATCTCATCATCCGACAAAACTCCTTCTTTCAGGAAATCATATATTGGCTTGGCCCAAGCTGGTATAGCCCGGACGGGAAATGGTTCTTCGTCAATTTCCATCGCATCCATCAACATAACTCCTGCCGGGTCTGGCTGATCAATCCCCGGGTTCACTGAGGCAGACCTCGGGTTTACCGAAGCAGTCCTCGGGTTTGATGAGGTGCCTCCCCACTCTATCTCCATAGGTGCAGCTCCTGATCCAGAGAGTGCAGGGATATAAATTCAGTCTGATTCAGGCGATGGCATGACAAATGGTTTTCTCAAGTGCTCCAAAGAATCATTCGGGCGGGATAGGCTGCCGGGATGAGCCTAACTTGGACAGCGTATCTGCCGCCTTGTTTTCAATCAGAGGTATGTGATGGAATTCACATCCTTCGAAAAATCCACTTATCTTTTGAACATGGAATCTGTATAGGGCCATGTTAGCATCCAAAGCATCCCAGTTTCCAGACACCTGATTGCACCACCAAATCTGAATCTCCAAAGCATTGTATTCGACGTATCCCCACTTCTTTCGCTACCTTGAGACCATGTACCAATGCTTCGTACTCCGCAACATTGTTCGAGGCACTGAAGTGGATTCGAAGGACATACTTCAGTTGATCTTTCTTGGGCGAGGTGAGCACTACTCCGGCACCCAACCCATCTTTCATTTTCGATCCATCGAAGTGCATTCGCCAACAATTGGAGTTCGGCAGTGGTGGCTCATATTGCATTTCAGCCCAGTCCACAAAGAAATCTGCCACAGCTTGCGATTTTATCGCATCTCTTCGGTCGCATTGTGGTGCATATGGGGCTAACTCAATTGCCCATTTTGCTATCTGGCCACTTGCATCTTTGTTACTCATAATCTCTGATATGGGTGCCTCACATATGTTCCTCAAAATAGTGTTTGAGTTTCTTGGCCGACATATATACGCTATACGCAAATCTTTGGATAGTGAGGGTAATTTTGTTTTGAAGCGGACAATACTTCGCTCAGATAATACACCGGCATTTGCACCGACTTCCCTTCTTCGTCGCGCTCCACTACAACTACTGCACTTACGACTCGGTTGGTCGCGGCTACGTAGAGCAACATTGGCTCCTTGGGTAGTGGTGTTGCTAGGATCGGCACAGTAGATAACATCTTTTTCAATTCTCGAAACGCAATGTCCGCCTATGGCATCCATGTGAAGTTGTCTGCCTTTTTCATTAACTGGTAGAGGGGCAAGGCCTTCTCTCCCAACTGACATACGAACCGTCTTAACCATGCCAGGCAACCAGTGAACTTCTGCATATCATTAAGGCATTTTGGCAGTTCCATTCTCTCTATGGCCCGGATTTTCGTCGGGTTAGCTTCGATACCTCGGCTAGACACTAGAAAACCGAGTAACTTTCCAGCAGGCACGCTAAATGTGCATTTCTCCAGGTTAAGCTTCATTCGGAACCTTCTTAAGTTTGCGAATGTCTGCCGGATATCATCAAGGAGTGTATTGCATTCCTTACTCTTTATCACCACATCATCCACATAAACTTGCACGTTCCGACCTATTTGGTCGTGTAAGCATTTTTGCATGCATCGTTGGTACGTTGCCCCTGCATTACGTAACCCAAACGGCATAGTGCGATAGCAATAAGCCCCGTACGGGGTAATAAATGCATTCTTTATTTGATCATCTGGATTCAGGGGTATCTGGTGGAAACCAGAATATGCATCAATGAATGACAGTAGTTCACATCCGACTGTGGACTCTATGACTTGATCTATTCTAGGGAGTGGGAATGGATCTTTGGGACACGCCTTATTCAGGTTCGTGTAATCAATGCACATGTGCCATACCACGGCCACGTTCGGATCATCCTTCTTCTTTTCCACAAGCACCGGATTAGAGAGCCAATCCGGATAGAGTACTTCCATGATAAACCCGGCTGCTAGGAGCCTAGCTATCTCATCCCCAATGACTTTCCTTCTGTCTTCGGCAAAATTCCGGAGAGGCTTCTTTACCGGCTTAGCTCCAGGTCTTACGTTTAATGAGTGCTCGGCCAACTCCCTCGGCACACCTTGCAGATCCTAAGTGGACCAAGCAAAGATATCCCGATTCTCACGGAGGAAGTTGACGAGCTCGCTTTCCTATTTGCTGCTTAACCCGACACCAATGGTTACGGTGTGCTCTGGGAACTGATCTTCGATTGGCACTTTCTTAGTATCCTTGGTCGCTTGGTAGGACACGCTTCTGTGCGGGTTGGTCAGAGCTAGCATATGCTGCTGCGCGGATTGAGCCAATTCCGCCACTTCTAGTATCTTCTTTTTTTCCTGAGCTATCACGAGTGATTCAGCTAAGTTAGATCCGGCTGAGGCGCACTCGATCAAATGCCGGAAGTCCCCCAATACAGTTATTACACCCCTTGGTCCGGGCAGTTTCATCTTAAGGTAGTTGATGTGAGTACTTGCCATGAACTTGCTCAGTTCGGGCCTGCCGAGTAACGCGTGATAAGCGCTCTCCAGATTCACCACTTCGAACTCCAAATTTTCAGTCCGGCAATTTTCTCTCGTGCCGAATAACACATCCACCCGGACCTTACCAATCGGCTCACAGGAAATACCTGGCACAATGCCATGAAAGGTGGTCCTCGTTGCTTGCAGCATGTCTCTGTTATTCCTAACTTGTGCATGGTATCCTTGTACATACTGTTGATACTACTGCCATTGTCAATCAGTACTTTGGAGTACCTCACGTTGAGATTCGGCCTAATGAATGTTGGATCCAGGACAAGTGCATAGGTCCCAGGGCTAGGCATGATCTTTGGGTGATCCTTAATACTCCACGTAACCTCCTGATCCGCCTAGGGCATGTATCTCACTACCGCTGGCATTACGGTATTAACCTCCATATGCCGGTGCTGCAAGCTTTTCCGGTCATTTTCTTCCGTGATAAACACACATTAACTTTGATGATGCTCCCTGTACTCGTTTTGTCCCTCATTCGCGTGGTAACCTTGACCTTGTTGATGGTTATTGTCTACTTGATGTACCACATCCCTCCTTTCCTGATTTTCGTACCTCGGCGGAGGTGGTGGCAACATTAGTTGCTGTTCATTTCCCCTGTTAGTAATGGTTGCCGTGGTGCCTCATTCCTAGGTGGTTTGTTCGGAGGTGCCTGAGCATTACCCGAACTGCCCTGCTCTAACTTCCTCATCCACTCACATTGTCGGGTCGTGTGATTTTTCCGGACTATTCGGACTTGGTGTATGGCACTTGCAAGGTTGATCCAACATGGACTCGAATTATAGCTCAGTCTATCTTTCCGCTCTTGCCATTGCTTTTTCTGCTCTGGGGTCCAAGGCTTTTTCGCTTCATTTTTCTGTTGCCAGTTTTGCCCTCCCGTATCATGGCGCTGGCTGGCACCGGCATTGGACTGGTCCCGGTCTACCACTGCCACTTTCTACGAGTTATATCAATAATCCGGATGTTCGTCCCTTCTCTTTCCTCGGAAATCATTTCTCCTTGAGGACCCGGAGCCATCTCGGTTGTAATATTCCTCGTTTGCCTCGCTTGCCATTAGCCGGGGTTGCTTTGGATCTCCCAAAGCCTATGAATCTGCGATCTAGATTGTCTTAGCCAAAGTGGTTGGCATATCTCGCTGCAGCTTCTGCCACAATATACTTCCATATCTGCATCC
>CAJUXJ010000581.1:51705-120216 GCA_910589775.1 Avena eriantha | reverse complement strand
AGACAACCGCAGCAGCGGAACATGCCAAGGTAAGAGACACAGTGCCGGCCGAGGTGTGCAACAGAAAGGTGCGTCGCAAGAGCAAAATCGGTTTAACGACGGTGATTCGGAGATGGCAAATGCGGGATACCCAAGACCGGATTATCATGGTGATAGGGTCGAGATTGGGAAGTAGGGATTTGATGCCGAACGATGCAAGGTTGAAACTGGATCGACTATATAGGTCGGAACAAATTGAATGTCAAGGTCCACCGGGTCCAGCATGTTTTGGACCCGGATCATGAAAGAGCACCAGTACCGAACTTTCAGCTGCCCAGGGGCACCAAGACCTATGACGGTAGTACCAAGCCAGAGGATTGGCTGATAAACTATGCTACGACTGTAAAAATTGCCACAGGCAACCTGAGATGGGCCATACGGTATGTACCCCAGATGTTGGAAGGCCCAGCAAGGGTGTGGTTGAACAATTTGCCACCAGGAAGCATCAACTGCTGGATAGATTTCGAGTAGATATTCATCAGCAATTTTTCAAGTACGTATCAAAGGCCAAATAGGCCACAGACCCTAGCTATGTGCAAGCAAAGACCCAATGAGACAGACCGGGAGTTCTTGACCCGGTGGTGTACCGTGAGAAACTCATGTGAGGGCGTGATATAATCACAGGCCATAGCATGGTTTGTGCAGGGGTGTAGATATGGAAGCGAGCTGTGGATGAAGTCGCAACGGAAAATGCCAGTTATGTTGGCAGAAATGATCCGGATTGCGGATTCGTATGCGTTGGGTGACCCGACCCAACCAAGGCTCGCCTCAAACGAGTCAAGCGATGAGTACTATCAGAGGGATGGATCCGGATCATCCCGGAGGAATGATTATAGAGGAAAAAGGAGAGATGATAGACCAGACCACCGGTACGGTTCGCACCAAGTTGCAGCTGTGAATCAAGATCAACCCGGAGCAGGGGGTAGCCAGCGCCAGAAAACTGGAGGTCAATGGACTCCAAGGAACGATGGGAAGAAAACTTGGACACCGGAGCTAAAGAAGAAGTGGCAAGAAAGGAAAGACCGTCCGAGGTATACTTACGAGTCGATGTTGGACCAGCCGTGTAAGTTTCACACGCCAAATCCGAACAACCCAGTGGGTCATACGACGAGGCAATGCGAGTGGATGCGCAAGATCGAGCAAGGTGGTTCGGGGAATGCTCTGGCACCCCGGAATGATCAGCCTCGGCAGGAGTTACCCCAGTAGCAATTGCTCTCTGGAGCAAACACGCAACAGCTAATGTTGCCTCCCCCTCCGCCGAGGTATGATAACAATGAAAGAAGGGATGAAGTGCATCAGGTAGAAAATCAGCATCAGCCGGATCAGAGGGCACCCCGGAACGAGGGGAGAGAAACGACTACAGGGAGCATCACCAGAGCTACTGTGTATTCACCACAGAACAAACTGATAGAAAAAGCTTGCAGCGTAGGCATATGGAGGTGAATGCAGTAATGCCGGCAGTGACGAGGTACATGCCTTGGTCCGATCAGGAAATCACCTGGAGCATTAGGGATCATCCCAAGCTCATGCCGAGCCCTGGTTCGTATGCGTTGGTGCTGGATCCTACGTTCATTGGACCTAGCATTAACGTAAGGTTCCCAAAGGTACTGATCGACAACGACAGTAGCATAAATATCATGTATGCGGACATAATGCGCAAGTTGGGTATCTCGGAGAACATGCTCCAGGCCACGAGGACAACTTTCCATGGCATTGTGCCCGGCATTTCTTGCGAGCCCATAGGCAAGGTCCGGGTTGACGTCTTGTTCGGCACGAGGGATAATTGCCGAACTGAAAATCTGGAGTTCGAAGTGGTGAACTTAGAAAGCGCGTATCATACATTGCTCGGAAGGCCAGCGCTGAACAAGTTCATGGCAAGTTGTCATATCAGCTACTTGAAGATGAAGTTTCCCGGACCAAACGGAGTGATTACCATTGCTGGGGACTTCCGACGTTCCATGGAGTGTGCGTCGGCCGGATCAAACTTAGCCGAGCCACTTGTGATCGCGCAGTAAAAAATAAAAATTCAAGAGGTGGTGGCATTGGCTCAGTCCGCGCAGCAGTATATGCCGGCGCTGAGCAAACCCGCATGGAACTGTCTCTTTCCAGGCCACGAAAGATACCAAGAAGGTTCCCGTTGATGACATGTTCCCAGAGTGCACCGTAACAATTGGTGCCGGGCTAAGTGATAAATAGGAAAGCGAGCTCGTCAGCTTCCTCCATGAGAATCGGGACATTTTTGCTTGGTCCACACAGGACTTGCAAGGTGTTCCGAGGGAGTTGGTCGAGCACTCTTTGAATGTGAGACCCGGAGCCAAGCCGGTGAAGCAACCTCTCCGCCGCTTCGCCGAAGATAGGAGGAAAGTCATTGGGGACGAGATAACTCGGTTGCTAGCTGCAGGATTTATCATGGAAGTTCTTTACCCCGGATTGGCTGTCTAATCCGGTGCTGGTGGAAAAGAAGAAGGATGACCCGAACGTGGCAGTGGTTTGGCGTATGTGTATTGATTACACGAACCTGAATAAGGCGTGTCCAAAAGATCCGTTTCCACTGCCAAGAATAGATCAGGTCATAGACTCAACTACTGGATGTGAATTGTTGTCATTCATTGATGCTTATTCTGGTTTCCACCAGATACCTCTGAATCCGGATGATCAAATAAAGACTGCGTTTATTACCCCGTATGGGGCTTATTGCTATCGCACCATGCCAGTTTGGTTTACGTAATGCAGGGGCAACATACCAGAGGTGTATGCAAAAATGTTTGCACAACCAAATAGGTCAAAATGTACAGGTGTACGTGGATGATGTGGTTATCAAGACCAAGGAAAGCAAAACGCTCCTTGACGATATTAGGCAAACATTCGCAAACCTAAGAAGGTTCCGGATGAAACTTAACCTGAAAAAATGCACCTTCGGTGTCCGGGCTCGAAAATTGCTCGGTTTTCTCATCTCCAGCCGAGGTATCGAGGTTAATCCAACCAAAATCCGGGCCATCGAATGAATGGAACTGCCGAAGTGTCTTAACGATGTCCAGAAGTTCACAGGTTGCCTGGCCTCGTTAAGTCGGTTTGTATGTCGGTTGGGAGAAAAGGCTTTGCCTCTTTACCAACTCATGAAAAAGTCGGATAAGTTCATTCGGACACCGCAGGCCAATGAAGCCTTTGCCCACCTAAAGAAAATGTTAGCCACGGCACCAGCGCTAGCTTCACCACTATCAAAGGAGCCAATGTTACTCTATATAGCCGCAACCAACCGAATTGTAAGTGCAGTGATAGTGGTGGAGCGCGATGAGGAAGGTAAGTCGGTGCAAAGGCCGGTGTATTATTTGAGCGAAGTGTTGTCAACCTCAAAGCAGAACTACCCACATTATCAAAAAGTGGCATATGGCGTGTACATGGCAGCCAAGAAACTGAAGCACTACTTTGAGGAGCATCCCATCCGGGTCATATGTGAGGCCCCTATATCCGAGATAATGAGTAACAGGGATGCAAGCGGCAGAATTGCAAAATGGGCAATTGAGCTAGCTCCTTATGCTCCGCAATATGACAGGAGAGAAGCCATCAAGTCTCAGGCTGTGGCGGACTTTTTCGTGGACTGGGCCAAGGTGCAGTACGAACCACCACTTCCGGATCCGAACTATTGGCGAATGCACTTTGATGGATCAAAGACCAAAACCGGGCTAGGTGCCGGAGTTGTACTCACGTCGCCAAAAAAGGACCAGTTGAAATATGTGATGCAGATCCACTTCACCGCATCAAACAATGTCGCTGAGTATGAAGCACTTGTGCATGGGCTCAAGGTAGCAAAATAAATTGGTATACGTCGGATCATATGCTTTGGCGACTCAGATTTGGTGGTGCAACAAGTGTCCGGAGTGTGGGACGCCCTTGATCCAAACATGGCACTATACAGATTTCATGTGCAGAAGATTTCTGGTTACTTTGAGGGATGCGAATTTCATCATGTACCCCGGGTGGAAAATGAGGCTGCCGACATGCTGACGAAGCTCGGGTCAACCAGACAAGCAATTCCACCGGGTGTAGCATTAGAGCACCTCAAGAAACCATCCATCAGGCCATCCCCGGAATCCGAGTCAATCTACGTCCTGGAGGACACAGAATCCGGAGTTGTGCCCATGGACATGGACACGGGAAGTGGTGCGCAAAACCCGGGGACTGCTTCGGCAAACCCGGGGACTGCTTCGCAAGACCCGGGGACTGCTCAGCATGGTCCGGTTGAAGTTATGCTGGTGGATCAGATGGAAATAGACGAGGACGTGTTCCCCGTGCGGCCAATACTGGCTTGGGCACTGCATATATTTCAATTCCTGAAGGATGGAACGTTGCCCACTGAGGAGGTGCTGTCCAGGCAAACACAGAGGAGGGCAAAGACCTACACGATCATCAATTCCGAGTTATACAAAAGAAGTGTGACCAATGTCCTACAGCGGTGTGTTGACCCGGAAGAGGGGCTTGAAATCATCCGAGATATACATCAGGGGGAATGCGGGCATCACGCCTCATCCCGAGCCTTGGTAGGAAAAGCTTTCCGACACGGATTCTACTGGCCAAATGCCTTAGAGCACGCAGAAGATCTGGTGAGAAAATGTAATGGTTGTCAGAGGTACGCTACCAAGACACATATGCCAATGTCGGAACTCAAGACCATCCCAATCACTTGGCCATTTGCCGTATGGTGCTTGGATATGGTTGGCCCGTTCAAACCAGCAAGGGGAAATATGACGCACATTCTGGTAATGGTGGAAAAGTTTACGAAGTGGATTGAGGTGAAGCCTATAAGAAAATGTGATGGAGCTACGGCCGTAACATTTCTCAAAGATATCATCTTGAGGTACGGTTATCCACATAGTATCGTAACTGATATGGCACAAATTTTGCGGAAGGAGCTTTTGCTCGTTTCTGCCGGGATAAGAGGATCCGGCTAGACGTAGCTTCGGTAGCCCACCCCCCATCGAACGGGCAAGTGGAAAGATCCAACGGATTAGTACTATCTGGGATAAAACCCCGACTCATTGAGCCGCTGCAAAGATCAGCGGGGTGCTGGATAGAAGAATTACCAGCGGTACTGTGGAGTTTAAGAACAACTCCGAATCGATCAACAGGCTATACGCCGTTCTTTCTGGTATATGGGGCAGAAGCTGTATTACCAGCCGACATAGAGCACGATTCGCCTAGGGTCACCCAATACATAGAATACAAAGTGCAAGAAGCCCGGCAAAATGATGTTGATCTACTGGAAGAAGCGAGAGAACTGGCACTATCCAGATCCGCCATATATCAGCAAAATCTCCGACGCTATCATAGCCGAAAAGTGTGCCCCCGAGTCTTTCGGGAAGGAAATCTGGTGCTCCGGCTGGTACAACGTACTACTGGAATGCATAAATTATCCCCCCATGGGAAGGGCCGTTCATCGTGAGCAAAGCATTGCACAACGATTCTTACTATCTTATAGATGCAACGCCACAGGAGAAGAACAAGGCGGATAGGTCCGGAGAGGAATCCAAGCGACCATGGAACATAGCTCTACTTCGGCCTTTCTACACCTAGCTAAGAAGTGTATGTATCCGGGTTATCTCATATGTCGGTATGTATGTCGGCAATGAGTTTATCAATGAAATGGTGGCACCACGAGCAGTGACTCGGGGACTGCCTTAATAATGTTTATTATTTTCTGCGCGTCAGCTGGAGTAAGTTATTCTACTTAATTCGGATTAGTAATGTCTGAGCACCAAAAACCCAACTCTTCGACTTGCTGCTGTCCAACAAGAATTGGCTTCATGGCAAGCAAGAGAACAAGTTTGGAATTGCGTAGCACATGAAAAACGACTAAGGAAAATAATTTATTCGAGCTGACATTTATGTTTCGGACTAACCCCGTATTCATTTTCCAATTGTTATATAGTTTTATTTTTGAGCTAAGTCTAAAAGTTTCCCAGTATTGTAAAGAAAATTTTCCAAGCTTGGATTTGTAAGTTGTAAAACCGAATCAAGGTAGACATGATCCGAGCCAAAAGATTGAACGAACAAGAAAAAGAAACTCGGGGACTACGCCCAAGTTAATCCGGCACAAGTACTCAGTAGCAAAATATCACATGTGTTTGGAATACAATTCCACACGGCATACTAGGGATCTCATAAATTTTCAAGTGTTTTTTCTTAAGGAGCAGCGGGAGGAAGTTCGGCATCATCGTCGCCCTCTTCGATATCCGAGGCAGTGTCCTCTTCGTCTTCACCCAAATCATCTTCAATGTTTTCAACTTCCTCTTCGCCTGCGACTTCCAGGAAGCTCAGACCCTCAGTCCATTCATGAATGGGGGCATATTCGATGAGGCTGTGGGCGCAAGCCTGGCACCGAGCTACCCACTCTGGGTCATCTATCGATTTGGATCCGGTGCGCAGGCGTGTGAGGAGACTGAGATCTATCTTCTCATACCACGTCAAAATGTGGTGAAGAATGGTATCGGCTGCAGCACGTCCAGCCGACTCTCGCCAAAGGTCGAGCTGGGTCTCGATTTCCGAAAGTTTTTCAGCAAGCTGTGTGACTCTCTCCGGAGCATCATCGGCGGGCCAGAAGGCGTTGAAGACTCGGACTGCAACATCGAGGAGGTCCCTGCCGTAGTTCTTGATGATTTCCACGCGAGATGATAGGCTGACCAACAGGTCCTCCATGTGAAAGGGAATGCTCTCACCCTCAGGAGCGACCGGAGTACCCCTTTCTCGGCGGAAATTGGCGAAAGTAGCACTGGCAATAGCATTACCCTCTGGAAAGTGGCCTGGGAAACAAGGCAAAGGACAAAGTTGAGAAAACAAGGCATATGAAGTAACCCGGAGAAATAAGGCGGATAAAGGAAAAGAAATTACGTGAGATGTGACTGTGAATCCGGGTCAATTCCTTGGTGCAAGCATCACTCCTCTTCCGAAGCTGCTCAAGCTGAGCATTTGCCGACTCAAGTTTGACCTCGGCTACCTGAAGAAGCTCATGGTCCTTAGCATTTTGGAGCTTGAGGCGCTCGCGTTCTTCGGTGTAGTCCTGGCCAGCCTTTTTTAGCTTGGATTGTTGCTGCGCCTTCATTTTAGCCATCTCAGCCTTGAGCTTGGCTATCTCATCGTCTTTGGTCCGGAGGAGGGCGAGCTCATCATCTTTCTTCTTTAGTTCGGCTTGGTGCTGCCCTGCTTGTTCGAGAAAATGTAGCATCACGTCAGGCACAGGCACACTATCTTCAAGCGATGCTGAAATAGTGCGTTGGCCCGGCAGTGCCGAGGAATAAATGTTTGGCGAGCCAAGGAGGAAAGCCGATGGAAACCACGGTAAAGACAGACAAGAAGGACGTACCCTTGATCTGCTCCAAGTTCTTCCGCATTATCTTGTTTTCAGCTTCCACCCCAGCTGCGGAAACCGAACAATCAGATTAGTTCGGCAAACGAAGTTGAAGAGAATTGAGGAAAGGATGAGAAAGAAATTTACCCCTTTTCTCGTACTCCGCGATGAGTGCAGCCTGTTTCGTGCGAAGATTCTTGTGCGTATCTAGCAACCATTGGAATTCAGCACTCCGGTGGTTGGTGGTCACCTAAAAGATATACAGAAACTTAAGTCATCCTAGTGCGTATTCGACGTGTACTAAAATCCGGGCCAAGTGGAACTTAACCCGCCTCTAGGTGTGTGCATGTTTGACGTGTACTAAAATCCGGGCCAAGTGGAACTTAACCCGGCTCTAGGTGTGTGCATGTTCGACGTGTACTAAAATCCGGGCCAAGTGGAACTTAACCCGGCTCTAGGTGTGTGCATGTTCGAAGTGTACAAAAATCCGGGCCAAGTGGAACTTAACCCGGCTCTAGGTGTGTGCATATTCGAAGTTATCATGGAGCTACGTTAGTTCTATACAAGAGCATCCGGCCGAGTAACAAGTTACTCCCCCGGAGGCTCGGGGACTAATGGTTATTATCTACAATTTGCAAAGGAGAAACGACGTACCTCCATCATTCGTCCAGCGAGGTTAATGGCCTTTGCGGTAGTATTCATCTAAGCAGAAAACTCGGTGGGGCCGAACTTTTCCAGGAGATCAGATTCCTGGACTACCTCTGCCTTATTCCAGTTCATGACAAATTCCATCAGGCTCAGAGGATACCGTTCACCCGTGGGCATATGGGGCGTCACCAAGCCTTTTGCATGTGCTTCCTTCCTCTCCACCAAGGCAAGGGCGGGGCTGGTGTGCAAAACCAACTGCTGGGCTTCGGTTGGCTCGGTAGGCGCGTCCTTTGCCGCTGATGTCTTCTTCGAGAGCATTGACACAAGGGTGCGCTGCCCGGACTCGACGGCAGTAGGCTTGGTAGCGTCTGGAGCTTTCTTGCCTTTGTCTTGCTGAGTAGAGGAAGCTGTGGCGGCGGTTTTCCCCTGCCGAGGTTGAGAGGACTCGGAAGATGCAGAGGAACTAGGTGCTGGTACTCTCGCTGCTGGGCTTGGTGCCGGCGTTGAAGTTTTCGCTGCCGGAGTTGATGCTGATGCCGAGGTTGGAGTTGGTGCTGGTCTGCTTGCTGGTACGGGAATTGGTGCTGGGGCCGAAGTGGCCTCGGTGGCTGCTGGTTGAGGTGTTGTCGTGGCGGTGGATGCCGTTGCTCCGGCTAGGCCAGTCTCCCCCACTCCAAGGTTACACTCCTCTCGCCGAGGTGGAGCTGAACCCGGAGCGGCCGCAGAACCCTCTAGGATTGGGCTCAGCGGGCCTGACTCGTCGTCACGACGAGGCAAAGGGCTAGGTCGGAGAGGGGAAGAGATGCTAGATCCACTTTGAGGGACCTCCACCGGAGCCCTACGAAATCAAATAACGTCAGAAGAAAAATTACGACGAAGTAAGAAGAACAAGTTATAGAAGAAAGAAGGACTTACGCATCCGAGGTTTCGGCCGCTCTGGGTTTCCAAGCCCTTCGTGCTGGGGCCTTGCCTGCTGGTTTGGGGGCAGTCTTGTCCCTGGATTTCTTTCGCCTTTTAACGGGCTGAGAGGGTCCGGAGGAAGAACTCGAAGAAGCCCCACGTTTCTTCTTCGTTGCCACCGGAACAGGCTTGCCCGTAGCGAGAGGGGATCCTCGTGAATATGACCGCCGGGGTGAGCTGATGGCGGAAAAGCAAAAGAAAGGGGGACAACCTCAAAAGGTTCAATCACCTCGATTTCTGAGTCATCTTCATCATCGGGCCAATCTCTAATAGAAGAGGATTTACCTGTGGGTCGTTTCATGGCGTCGGTCATAGGGAGGAACATCTCCTGGTCCAGGTCTTCCTCATCCGGAGTCTCCCGGTCCGGTGCCCACTTGAGGGATGGATCGGTGCCGTCCTCAAGGGTCTGCTGAAGGAATTGCTGAGGAAAAGAGCGAACAAAAGAGTCAAAAATTGCAACAATAACTGACATGTAATTAATCCGGGTTAAGTTTGCAGCATGAAACTTACCGTGGGAGGAAGCCGATCATGGCAAAAATGCTCAATCCCCCAAGACCAATCAGTGGAAAAGTCCTTGTGAGTGGTGAAGAGAGCCTTGACCCGGCGATAAATCTCCGAGTTGGTCAGCTTGAAGGATGAGGTCCGGTTAGGATCGCGGCCGTAGCTCATGTGGCACACCTTGTGAGTGCGCTTCTGGAGGGGTGAGATTCGGTTACGCACAAAGGTGATCATGGCATCCTCGTTGCATAGCCCTAGCCCCTTCAGTTCCGCGAACCTTTTGCTCACTTGGTTGGCCAAGGCTGTGGGCTTCTTGGGGATCACATCCCACAGGTCTGGGTTAGGTGGACCCAGAGTGTAGGGAAGCAACCGGATCAAGTCTTCGGTGCCCGTATTCCGGACATAGAAGAAGGTCCGGGCCCATCCTTTGCAGGACTCTAGCCCGGTGACCCAGGGAAAAACAGAAAATCGCCGGGGTGGAATGGAGGCCGCTCCGAATTGAGTGAGCCGCTTGACCTCCGGATCAGCGTGGATGTTGGGAATGACGTTGCGACGAAGGCCGAAGAACCGGATCCATAGCTCTTTTGTGGGCCATAGTCCGGCGTAGCCTTCGATTGTAGAAGCAAAGGCAGAAAGAGAGGTGATGGCGTTGGCTGGAAGGTGGTGTGGTTGGAGTTGGTACGTACCGAGCTAGTCCTGGAAAAAATCACTCACCGGCAAGCCAAAGCCCCATTGGAAATGAGACAGAAACACGATGAACTCGCCCGGATTGGGTGAGGGGGCCAGTTCGTTGGAAGGAAGACGCGCGGCGACGCCGGCAGGGATGCGCCTGGTCCGGTAGAGCCAGTCCAGGTCATCCTCGCAGACCTAGGAGCCGGCCCACGCGCCGCGGTCCGCCGCCGCGGCGTCCTCTTCCATCTCCTGCTCAGCAACAATGAGTTCCTCTTCAGTCATCTGGTCCTCGAGGCCCTCGCTGGCACTAGAGGCGGCGGGGGACAGTGGCCGGGACTAGCGCGGACCCATGGCGAGAAATTCGCGTCGCGATGGCGGCGGCGCGGAGGTGCGACGGAGAAGCGCGGGCGGCGACACTGCTATTGGGTGATCCTGGCGGCGGCGCGGTCGCAAGGAAGAGGAAGAAGAATGGCAGCGGGCAGAGGGGTGCGGAGGGGGAAAAATCCTAAGGGACGCACCCCTCCGCTATTTAACCACTCCCGTCAGGGGTGAGTGGGATCGCACCCTGTGGACCGGCCACACGCTGTGGCTATGTATCACCCGTCCGGGCCAATCAATGAGGAGCCACACGGAGGGCCACAGGGCGGAGAAAGTCCTATGATGTGACGCGTTGATGCGATAAACGAGGAGGCAGGCGTGACGTGACCCGCGCACAGTGATAACTAACAATTACTGCGGCGGTTACTGTACCGTCCCTTAAAATAAGACGACATAATGACTACCCTTCACATGGGTTAGCGTACGAGAGAAGGAAGCAAGACCCGGATGGAACTGTGGTAACCCGGCCGGCAAGTGAAAACTTGAAATGTGCGAAGGGAACATAAATCCAAGCAGTCCGAGGTACAGAGGTAACTCGGCAATAACGACCGGGGGACAAGATTGAACCTGGTGTGGCCTTAGCGGCTGAGGTAACTAAGACCGCACCAGCTTCGGGGACTAATGTTGGGGGATACCCCCGGGTAGGGTCACGCCGGGGTATAAAGGCCGAGTTAGCCGAGGTTCGGCAAGGCCAAAGCAGATGCTGGCCGGGTCACCTCAAGGCAGGCCGAATCACGGGGTAATCCGGACCTGGGGGCGTTCGCCTAACTAGGTCTCATCCGACTTAAGCAGTAAGCCGGAAGTGAATGTTTTACCTGTATGTAGGAATGGGTGTGGCCGGATGAACCATCATCCGGGTCATAGCAGGCTTCTAGGACAAGGAAGGAATCTCACTGGTCAAAAGGAGCCCCGGTACGCACTGCCTGAGCGAAGCAAGCAAGGACAGGACCACCGGGGCGTGGCCGACAAGCGTGACGACGCCCGTGTCGGCTGACGAGGGCGCCGTTAGAGGCGCACGTAGCTAAAGTATGTGTGACGCGGGGGAAAAAGCACCCCGGTCGGCTTACCACTTTGGGAGGAGGCATATTCTTAGGAATATGCCTCCACGTATGCCCTAGGCAGAAACCGATCCTCCCCTATAAAAGGGCGGCTAGGGCTTCTGTAGAAGGGGTTGGTCTCTCTACGATTCTGTTTTGGTCAAGGGTTTCAGGGGAGATCTGTGGGTGAGAGTACGAGAGCTCCTTCTTCCTCCTCTCGCCAATACAGCTCTAGGAGCACTTGTAACCTTGGAAGAAAATCAATACAAGATCTTGTGTGGAGAATCACTTCACTATCCCTCCCTGGATTCCCCTAGCAAGTATTAGTCCCCACCTTTAGCCTATACATGGCATCTGCCGTGACACCACCACGACACAGACCCCATATGGATCCACCAGAGTTCATTGCATGTGTGTTCTTTTCAAAGACCACATATGGATCCACAAGTGCATTGCAAGTGCGTTCTTTCAAAAGACCACATATGGATCCACCAGTGTCATTGCATGCGTGTTCTTTTCACACACCACATATGGATCCACGAGTGTCATTGCATGTATGTTCTTTTCACAGACCACATATGGATCCACCAGTGTCATTGCATGTGTGTTCTTTTCACATACCACATATGGATCCACTAGTGTCATTGCATGTCTGTTGTTTTCACAGACCACATATCTAACCACCATTATCATTGCATGTGTGTTCTTTTCACAGACCACATATGGATCCACCAATGTCATTGCATGTGTTTTTTTTTCACAGACCTTATATGGATGCACCAGTGTCGTTGAAATGTTTGTTCTTTTCAGAGACCACATATAAATCCACCAGTGTCATTGCATGTGTGTTCTTTTCACAGAACACATATGGATCCACCAGAGTTCATTGCATGTTTTTTTTTCATTAACCACAGCTAGAGTCATTCCATGTGTGTTCTTTTCATAGACCCCATATGGATCCACCAGACTTCATTGCATGTGTGTTCTTTTCACAAACCACATATGGATCCACCATTGTCATTGCATGTGTGTTCTTTTCACAGACCACATATGGATCCACCAGTGTCATTGCATGTGTGTTATTTTCACATACCACATATGGATCCACCAGTGTCATTTCATGTGTTTTTTTCACAGACCACATATGGATCAACCAGTGTCATTGCATGTGTGTTCTTTTCACATACCACATATGGATCCACCATTGTCACTGCATGTGTGTTCTTTTCACATACCATATATGTAACCACCATGGTCACTGTATGTGTGTTCTTTTCACAGATCACATAATCCACCACTATCATTGCATGTGTGTTCTTTTCACAGACCATATATGGATCCACCGGTGTCATTGAAATGTTTGTTCTTTTCATAGACCACATATGGATCCACGAGTGTCATTGCATGTGTGTTCTTTTCACAGACCACATATGGATCCACCAGGGTCTTTGCATGTGTGTTCTTTTCACAGACCACGTATGGATCCACTAATGTCATTGCATGTGTGTTCTTTTCACAAACCACCTTTGGAACCACCATTGTCATTGCATGTGTGTTCTTTTCACTCACCACATATGGATCCACCAGTGTCCTTGCATGTGTGTTCTTTTCACAGACCCCATATGGATCCACTAGAGTTCATTGCATGTGTGTTCTTTTCAAAGACCACATATGGATCCACAAGTTTCATTGCATGTGAGTTCTTTAAAAAGACCACATATGGATCCACCAGTGTCATTGCATGCGTGTTCTTTTCACATACCACATATGGATCCACGAGTGTCGTTGCATGTGTGTTCTTTTCACAGACCACATATTGATCCACCAGTATGATTGCATGTGTGTTCTTTTCACATACCACATATGGATCAACCAGTGTCATTGCATGTGTGTTCTTTTCACAAACCACATATGGATCCACCAGTGTCATTGCATGTCTGTTCTTTTCACAGACCACATATGGAACCACCATTGTCATTGCATGCGTGTTCTTTTCATAGACCACATATGGATCCACCAATGTCATTGCATGTGTTTTTTTCACAGACCATATATGGATCCACCACTGTCTTTCAAATGTTTGTTCTTTTCAGAGACCACATATGAATCCACCAGTGTCATTGCATGTGTGTTCTTTTCACAGAACATATATGGATCCACCAGAGTTCATTCCATGTGTTTTTTCACTAACGACAGCGAGAGTCATTGCATGTGTGTTCTTTTCATAGACCCCATATGGATCCACCAGACTCCATTGCATGTGTGTTCTTTTCACAGAACACATATGGATCCACCAGTGTCATTGCATGTGTGTTCTTTTCACAGACCACATATGTATCCACTAGTGTCATTGCATGTGTGTTCTTTTCATAGACCACATATGGATCCACCAGTGTCATTTCATGTGTGTTCTTTTCACAGACCACATATTTATCAACCAGTGTCATTGCATGTGTGTTCTTTTCACAGACCACGTATGGATCCACCATTGTCACTGCATGTGTGCTCTTTACACATACCACATATGGAACCACCATGGTCACTGTATGTGTGTTCTTTTCACATACCACATATGGATCCACCACTGTCATTGCATGTGTGTTCTTTTCACAGACCATATATGGATCCACCGGTGTCGTTGAAATATTTGTTCTTTTCACGGACCACATATGGATCCACCAGTGTCATTGCATGTCTGTTCTTTTCACAGACCACATATGGAATCGCCAGAGTTCATTGCATGTGTGTTCTTTTCACAAACCATATGTGGATCCACCAGTGTCATTGAAATTTTTGTTCTTTTCATGGACCACATATTGATCCACTTGTGTCATTGCATGTGTGTTCTTTTCACAAACCACATTTGGAACCACCATTGCCATTGCACGTGTGATCTTTTCACATACCACATATGGATCCACTAGTGTCATTGCATGTGTGTTCTTTTCACATACCACATATGGATCCACCAGTTTCATTACATGTTTGTTCTTTTCACAAACCACATATGGAACCACCATTGTCATTGCACGTCTGTTCTTTTCACAAAGCACATATGGAACCACCATTGTCATTGCATGTGTGTTCTTTTCACAAACGACATATGGATCCACCAGGGTCATTGCATGTGTGTTCTTTTCACACACCACATATGGATCCACTAATGTCATTGCATGTGTATTCTTTTCACACACCACATATGGATCCACTAATGTCATTGTATGTGTGTTCTTTTCACAAACCACATTTGGAACCACCATTGTCATTGCATGTGTGTTCTTTTCACAGACCACATATGGATCCACCAGTGTCATTGCATGTGTGTTCTTTTCACAGACCCCATATGGATCCACTAGAGTTCATTGCATGTGTGTTCTTTTCAAAGACCACATATGGATCCACCAGTGTCATTGCATGTGCGTTCTTTCAAAAGAGCACATATGGATCCACCAGTGTCATTACATGTGTGTTGTTTTCAAAGACCACATATGGATCCACGAGTGTCATTGCATGTGTGTTCTTTTCATAGACCACATATGGATCCACCAGGGTCATTGCATGTGTGTTCTTTTCACAGACCACATAAGGATCCACTAATGTCATTGCATGTGTTTTCTTTTCAAAAACCACATTTGGAAGCACCATTGTCATGGCTTGTGTGTTCTTTTCACAGACCTTATATGGATCCACCAGTGTCATTGAAATGTTTATTCTTTTCACAGGCCACATATGGATCCACCAGTGTCATTGCATGTCTGTTGTTTTCACAGACCACATATGGAACCGCCAGAGTTCATTGCATGTGTGTTCTTTTCACAAACCATATGTGGATCCACCAGTGTCATTGCATGTGTGTTCTTTTCACAGACCCCATATGGATCCACCATTGTCATTGCATGTTTGTTCTTTTCACAAAGCACAAATGGAAGCACCATTGTCATTGCATGTGTGTTCTTTTCACAAACGTCATATGGATCCACCAGGGTCATTGCATGTGTGTTCTTTTAACAGACCACATATGGATCCACTAATGTCATTGCATGTGTGTTCTTTTCACAAACCACATATGGAACCACAATTGTCATTGCACGTCTGTTCTTTTCACAAAGCACATATGGAACCACCATTGTCATTGCATGTGTGTTCTTTTCACAAACGACATATGGATCCACCAGGGTCATTGCATGTGTGTTCTTTTCACAGACCACATATGGATCCACTAATTTCATTGCATGTGTGTTCTTTTCACAAACCACATATGGATCCACTAATGTCATTGTATGTGTGTTCTTTTGACAAACCACATTTGGAACCACCATTGTCATTGCATGTGTGTTCTTTTCACAGACCACATATGGATCCACCAGTGTCATTGCATGTGTGTTCTTTTCACAGACCCCATATGGATCCACTAGAGTTCATTGCATGTGTGTTCTTTTCAAAGACCACATATGGATCCCCCAGTGTCATTGCATGTGCGTTCTTTCAAAAGACCACATATGGATCCACCAGTGTCATTACATGTGTGTTCTTTTCACAGACCACATAAGGATCCACGAGTGTCATTGCATGTGTGTTCTTTTCATAGACCACATATGGATCCACCAGGGTCATTGCATGTGTGTTCTTTTCACAAACCACATAAGGATCCACTAATGTCATTGCATGTGTGTTCTTTTCAAAAACCACATTTGGAACCACCATTGTCATTGCATGTGTGTTCTTTTCACAGACCACATATGGATCCAACAGTGTCATTGCATGTGTGTTCTTTTCACAGACCCCATATGGATCCACCAGAGTTCATTGCATGTGTGTTCTATTCATAGACCACATATGGATCCACCAGTGTCATTGCATGTGTGTTCTTTCAAAAGACCATATATGGATCCACCAGTGTCATTGCATGCGTGTTCTTTTCACAAACCACATATGTATCCACCAGTTTCATTGCATGTGTGTTCTTTTCACCGACCACATATTGATCCACTAGTGTCATTGCCTGTGTGTTCTTTTCACATACCACATATGGATCAACCAGTGTCATTGCATGTGTGTTTTTTCACAGACCATATATGGATGCAGCAGTGTCATTGCATGTTTGTTCTTTTCAGAGACCACATATGAATCCACCAGTGTCATTGCATGTGTGTTCTTTTCACATAACACATATGGATCCACCAGAGTTCATTGCATGTGTTTTTTTCATTAACTACAGCTAGAGTCATTGCATGTGTGTTCTTTTCACAAACCACATATGGATCCACCAGTGTCATTGCATGTGTGTTCTTTTCACAGACCACATATGGATCCACCAGTGCCATTGCATGTGTGTTCTTTTCAAACACCACATATGAATCCACCAGTGTCATTTCATGTGTGTTCTTTTCACAGACCACATATGGATCAACCAGTGTCATTGCATGTGTGTTCTTTTCATAGACCACATATGGATCCTCCATTGTCACTTCATGTGTGTTCTTTTCAGATACCACATATGGAACCACCATGGTCACTGTATGTGTGTTCTTTTCACGGACCACATATGGATCCACCACTGTCATTGCATGTGTGTTCTTTTCACATACCATATATGGATCCACCAGTGTCATTGAAATGTTTGTTTTTTTCACATACCACATATGGATCCACCAGTGTCATTGCATGTCTGTTCTTTTCACAGACCACATATGGAACCACCAGAGTTCATTGCGTGTGTGTTCTTTTCACAAACCATATATGGATCCACCAGTGTCATTGAAATGTTTGTTCTTTTGACGGACCACATATTTATCCACTAGTGTCTTTGCATGTGTGTTCTTTTCACAAACCACATTTGGAACCACCATTGTCATTACATGTGTGTTCTTTTCACAGACCACATATGGATCCACCAGTTTCATTACATGTTTGTTCTTTTCACAGACCACATATGGAACCACCGTTGTCATTGGATGTCTGTTCTTTTCACATAC
This sequence comes from Avena eriantha, assembly GCA_910589775.1. NCBI lineage: Eukaryota > Viridiplantae > Streptophyta > Magnoliopsida > Poales > Poaceae > Avena > Avena eriantha. The sequence continues at coordinate 102,667 of CAJUXJ010000581.1, read as the reverse complement.
CACATATGGAACCACAAGAGTTCATTGCATGTGTGTTCTTTTCACAAAGCATATATGGATCCACCAGTGTCATTGAAATCTTTGTTGTTTTCATGGGCCACATATTGATCCACTAGTGTCATTGCATGTGTGTTCTTTTCACAAACCACATTTGGATCCACCATTGTCATTGCATGTGTGTTCTTTTCACAGGCCACATGGATCCACCAGTGCCATTGCATGTGTGTTCTTTTCACAGACAACGTATGGATCCACCAGTGTCATTACATGTTTGTTCTTTTCACAGACCACATATGGAACCACCATTGCCATTGCATGTATGTATTTTCACAGACCACAAATGGAACCACTATTGTGCTTGCATTTGGGTTCTTTTCACAGACCACATATGGATCCACCAGTGTCATTGCATGTGTGTTCTTTTCATAGACCACATATGGATCCACCATTTTCATTGCATGTTTGTTCTTTTCACAAAGCACATATGGAACCACCATTGTCACTACATGTGTGTTATTTTCACAAACGACATATGGATCCACCAGGGCCATTGCATGTGTGTTCTTTTCACAGACCACATACAGATCCACTAATGTCACTGCATGTGTGTTCTTTTCACAGACCACATATGGATCCACTAATCTCATTGCATATCTGTTCTTTTCACAAACCGCATTCGGAACCACCATTGTCACTGCATGTGTCTTCCTTTCACTGACCACATATGGATCCACCAGTTTCCTTGCATGTGTGTTCTTTTCACAGACCCCATATGGATCCACTAGAGTTCATTGCATGTGTGTTCTTTTGAAAGACCACATATGGATCCACCAGTTTCATTGCCGGTGCGTTCTTTCAAAAGACCACATATGGATCCACTAGTGTCATTGCATGCGTGTTCTTTTCACACACCACATATGGATCCACGAGTGTCATTGCATGTGTGTTCTTTTCACAGACCACATATGGATCCACCAGTGTCATTGCATGTGTGTTGTTTTCACATACCACATATGGATCAACCAGTGTCATTGCATGTGTGTTCTTTTCACAAACCACATATGGATCCACCAGTGTCATTGCATGTCTGTTCTTTTCACAGACCACATATGGAACCACCATTGTCATTGCATGTGTGTTCTTTTCATAGACCACATATGGATCCACCAATGTCATTGCATGTGTTTTTTTTCACAGACCATATATGGATCCACTAGTGTCTTTGAAATGTTTGTTCTTTTCAGAGACCACATATAAATCCACCAGTGTCATTGCATGTGTGTTCTTTTCACAGAACACATACGGATCCACCAGAGTTCATTGCATGTGTTTTTTCATTAACGACAGCTAGAGTCATTGCATGTGTGTTCTTTTCATAGACCCCATATGGATCCACCAGACTTCATTGCATGTGTGTTCTTTTCACAGACCACATATGGATCCACCAGTGTCATTGCATGTGTGTTCTTTTCACAGACCACATATGTATCCACCAGTGTCATTGCATGTGTGTTATTTTCATAGACCACATATGGATCCACCAGTGTCATTTCATGTGTGTTGTTTTCACAGACCACATATTTATCAACCAGTGTCATTGCATGTGTGTTCCTTTCACACACCACATATGGATCCACAAGTGTCATTACATGTTTGGTGTTTTCACAGACCACATATGGATCCACCAGTGTCATTGCATGTCTGTTCTTTTCACAGACCACATATGGAACCACCATTGTCATTGCATGTGTGTTCTTTTCATAGACCACATATGGATCCACCAATGTCATTGCATGTGTTTTTTTTCACAGACCATATATGGATCCACTAGTGTCTTTGAAATGTTTGTTCTTTTCAGAGACCACATATAAATCCACCAGTGTCATTGCATGTGTGTTCTTTTCACAGAACACATACGGATCCACCGGAGTTCATTGCATGTGTTTTTTCATTAACGACAGCTAGAGTCATTGCATGTGTGTTCTTTTCATAGACCCCATATGGATCCACCAGACTTCATTGCATGTGTGTTCTTTTCACAGACCACATATGGATCCACCAGTGTCATTCCATCTGTGTTCTTTTCACAGACCACATATGTATCCACGAGTGTCATTGCATGTGTGTTATTTTCATAGACCACATATGGATCCACCAGTGTCATTTCATGTGTGTTGTTTTCACAGACCACATATTTATCAACCAGTGTCATTGCATGTGTGTTCCTTTCACACACCACATATGGATCCACAAGTGTCATTACATGTTTGGTGTTTTCACAGACCACATATGGAACCACCATTGTCATTGCATGTCTGTTCTTTTCACAGACCACATATTGAACCATCATTGACATTGCATGTGTGTTCTTTTCGAAGACCACATATGGATCCACCAGTGTCACTGCATGTGTGTTCTTTTCACAGACCACGTATGGATCCACCATTGTCACTGCATGTGTGTTCTTTACACATACCACATATGGAACCACCATGGTCACTGTATGTGTGTTCTTTTCACATACCACATATGGATCCACCGCTGTCATTGCATGTGTGTTCTTTTCATAGACCATATATGGATCAACCGGTGTCATTGAAATGTTTGTTATTTTCACAGACCACATATGGATCCACCAGTGTCGTTGCATGTCTGTTCTTTTCATAGACCACATATGGAACCGCCAGAGTTCATTGCATGTGTGTTCTTTTCACAAACCATATGTGGATCCACCAGTGTCATTGAAATGTTTGTTCTTTTCACGGACCACATATTGATCCACTAGTGTCATTGCATGTGTGTTCTTTTCACAAACCACATTTGGAACCACCATTGTCATTGCATGTGTGTTCTTTTCACAGACCACATATGGAACCACCATTTTCATTGCATGTGTGTTCTTTTCACAAACCACATATGGATCCACCAGTGTCATTGCATGTGTGTTCTTTTCACAGACCACATATGGATCAACCAGTGTTATTGCATGTGTGTTCTGTTCACAAACCACATATGGATCCACCATTGTCATTACATGTGTGTTCTTTTCACAGACCACATATGGATCCACCAGTGTCATTGCATGTGTGTTCTTTTCACATACCACATATGGATCCACCGGTTTCATTACATGTTTGTTCTTTTCACAAACCACATATGGAACCACCATTGTAATTGCACGTCTGTTCTTTTCACAGACCACATATGGAACCACCAGAGTTCATTGCATGTGTGTTCTTTTCAAAAACCATATATGGATCCACCAGTGTCATTTAAATGTTTGTTCTTTTCACGGACCACATATTGATCCACCAGTGTCATTGCATCTGAGTCCTTTTCACAAACCACATTTGGAACCACCATTTTCATTGCATGTGTGTTCTTTTCACAGACCACATATGGATCCACCAGTGTCATTGCATGTGTGTTCCTTTTACACACCACATATGGATCCACCAGTGTCATTACATGTTTGTTCTTTTCACAGACCACATATGGAACCACCATTGTCGTTGCATGTCTGTTCTTTTCACAGACCACATATTGAACCACCATTGACATTGCATGTGTGTTCTTTTCACAGACCACATATGGATCCACCAGCGTCATTGCATGTGTTTTCTTTTTCATAGACCACATATGGATCCACCATTGCCATTGCATGTTTGTTCTTTTCACAAAGCACATATGGAACCACCATTGTCATTGCATTCGTGTTCTTTTCACAAACGATATATGGATCCACCAGGGTTATTGCATGTGTTTTTTTTCACAGACCACATATGGATCCACTAATGTCATTGCATGTGTGTTCTTTTGACAAACCACATTTGGAACCACCATTGTCATTGCATGTGTGTTCTTTTCACGTACCACATATGGATCTACTAGTGGCATTGCATGTGTGTTCTTTTCACAAACCACAGTTGGATCCACTAGTATCATTGCATGTGTGTTCTTTTCACAGCCACAAATGGATCCACCAGTGTCTTTGCATGTGTCTTCTTTTCATAGACCACATATGGATCCACCAATGTCATTTCATGTGTGTTCTTTTCACAAACCACATATGGATCCACCAGATTCATTGCATGTGTGTTCTTTTCACAAACCACATATGGCTCCACCAGTGTCATTGCATGTGTGTTCTTTTCACAGACCACATATGGATCCACCAGAGTCATTGCATGTGTGTTCTTTTCACAAACCACATTTGGATCCACTATTTTTATTGCATGTGTGTTCTTTTCACAGACCACATATGGAACCACCATTGTCATTGCATGTGTGTTCTTTCCACAAGCCACATATGGATCCACCAGCGTCATTGCATGCATGTTCTTTTCACAGACCACATATCGATCCACCAGTGTCATTGCATGTGTGTTCTTTTCAGAAACCATATATTGATCCACTAGTGTCATTGCATGTGTGTGCTTTTCACAAACCACATATGGATCCACTAGTGTCATTCCATGTGTGTTCTTTGCACACACCACATATGGATCCACCAGTGTCATTGCATGTCTGTTCTTTTCAAAGACCACATATGGATCCTCCAGAGTCATTGCATGTGTGTTCTTTTCATAGACCACATATGGAACCACCATTGCCATTGCATGTGTGTTCTTTTCACAAACCACATATGGATCCAGTAGTGTCATTGCATGTGTGTTGTTTTCACAGACCACATATGGAACCACCAGAGTTCATTGCATGTGTGTTCTTTTCACAGACCACATATGGATCCACCATTTTCATTGCATGTATGTTCTTTTCATTAACCACAGCTAGAGTTATTGTGATGCAGCCCGTCCTACGGATGCTCCTACATCTTCACCACCAAGTCCCCCAAGTGGACCGATGACCCATGCCCGAGCCAAGATTCTTCAAGCTAAGGTGAATTTGCTCCTCTCATCATGTGACTTTGACATACACTTGGATGGCATGCTACTTCATACCACTACACTGTGCCTCATAAGGTACGAACCCCCACCGCGTCGACCCACGAGCCCTGAAGCTGCCAAAGCCGGAATGTCTGTCTGAATCCAGCCGGAGTGTCCGGCGCGACCCAGCCAGATTGTCCAGCCTACCCTAGCCCCACCCGGGCTCGGACATTCTGTATGCCAGTTTGGACAGTACACGGACACTACCCGGAGTGTCCGGCCACCCCGGACTGTCCGGTCAACTCAACCCGGACTGTCCGGCCTGAAGATGGGCATGCGAGCCTTAGCTAGGCCCTGTGGCCCATGTACCCCTCTACTTCGCCAAGAACTCTTCTTTAATGCCTGAATTACCCTTGAAATTGTGGTTGGCCTATATATAGTCCCCCACCTCCATTTTAAACCCTAGGCATGATATTTGGAATTTGTGGAAACCCCTTGTGGTTCTATCTAGTTCTTGCCTCATGCCACTTTGACAAAGGAGCATCAAATATCCCAAACCTTGTTGGAGTTTGCATCATGCCTCCGCGTTGTACAAGGCCTAGGCATCAGAGTCCCTTTGCATAGACGTCAAGATCTCATCGATTCTCCCATCTCGTCGTGCCGTTTCGAGAGAGAGTCCTCTGCCCGACGCCGATCCTAGGGATTGCGCCGGACCGGTCACCGCCGGTGTGAGCTATTGGTGTGTATCGGGGTTTGCGTGTGTGTGTTCATTGCGTTCTCCGTGCATGAGTTCGTCGTGTTCATCCTTCCCTCCTTCCCCTGCACTCCATCCTTGATTTGAGTGGGATTCGTGAAAGATCGGGCCACCCTAGAGGCTTGCCCTCAACATATTGGTATCAAGAGCTTCGTTGCTCACAAAATCCCCCACAAATTATTCTTCTATCCACCAAAAATTATAAAATCCCCAAAAAGGAGCCCTATATTTTCCTTTGGATCAATCTCTTTATTTGGAGTGTTATTTGTGGTTTTGATCCGACCAAACTTTGTCTCAGGAGTTGGTCCAGCTTTATCCTGCGTTTTCCTAGCCCGATTTGGCAAGTTTTTCGCGGATTTGAGTCCTTAAGGCGAGGATTTCCGCTCAAGAACACGAGAAGGAAACCCCCGCCAGAGTGTCTGGATAGACTCGACCGGAGTGTCCGGCCGAACCCGACCGGAGTGTCCGGCCTAACCGGAGTGTCCGGCACAAATAGACCGGAGTGTCCGACTGTAATGCCAGTTATCACAGTTTTTCCTCATTTTTTGCATTGGCTAATTTCCTTTGTTTGCTCATGTCCCGTGTGCGTGTCAGCAACTAATAGCAAGCTTCCGCATCAACAATCCCCGCGCTCATTGACACCACGACCCACGAACATCATCCCGCAACACCGACGGCAAGTTCATCATCAGCAACGAAGGTATAGCTTGCGTCACCTTGTTAACCCCTATCTTCCTTTGTGTGTACCTATCCCACGAGAGTGGCTCCTCTTGTGTTTGCTTAAGCATTGTGCATTTGTCCTTGGATAGTGAGAGTGTAAAAGCAATCATAAGAGTGGCTTGGTAGCTGATACATTGCAAATGTATCTATAATTTTTGATGTTCCATGCTTGGTTTTATCCACTTTCTTGTGTTTTGTCCACACTTTGGAGTACTTTTCATACACATTCTGGGACTAACCTATTAACAAGATGCCATAGTGCCAGTTGCCTGTTTTCTTCTGTTTTTGGTTCCAGGAAAGTCAGAAAATCAATATTCTCGGAATTGGACCGGACAAAAGCCAAAGTTGATATTTTTCCGGAAGTCATCAGATGCTAGAGTACGAGACGGAGAGGGGCCAGGGGCGACCACACCACCTGGCCGCACGGCCCAGCCTGGCCCACGCCAGGGGGTGGTGTGGCCGCCTCCGGCATCCCCTCGGCCCTCCCCTTCTGCCTATAAGATGCCCTCGAGAAGAAAACCCTAAGGGCCCGATCAAAAAATCCACGAAAGAGTTTGTAGCTGCCATCATCTCCATACCTAGATCGGGAGGGATCTGAAGCTCTTCCCGGCACCCTGCCGGAGAGGGGAATTCACCCTGGAGGCCTTCTTCATCACCATGCAAGCCTCCGGTGTGATGCATGAGTAGTTCATCCTTGGACTACGGATCCATGTAGTAGCTAGATGGCTGGTTCTCCTCCTTTGTGCTTTCATGTTTAGATCTTGTGAGCTCCGTTCATGATCAAGATCATCTATTTGTAATTCTGCATGTTGTGTTTGCGGGGATCTGATGGATATTGAGATGCTATTTCAGATTGATTATTGATTCTATCATGTCTTCGTTATTTGTGATCTTGCATGCTTTCTGTTGTCAGTAGCTATCTTGGCCAAGTATATGCTAGCAACTCCAAGAGTTAGTATTTATGCTCGATGGTGGGTTCATGCCTCTGGTAATCTGGGGTAGTGACAGAAATCTCTAAGGTACTAGATGTGCTGTTGCTACTAGGGAGAAAACAACAATCCTTTGTTCATAGAACAATCGTATTGTTTACTTTACACGCAGTTCGTAAAGAAATAATCTGTTGCTTGCAACTTAATACTGGAGGGGGTTCAGATGATAACCTAAAGGTGGATTATTAGTCATAGATGCATTTGGATGGCGGTCTATGTATACTATTGTAATGCCCAATCGAATCTTAAAGGAGTCGAGATGATTAGTATATGCATGTATTGCTTTCTCGATGTTTGTCAATTGCCCCGCTGTAATTTGTTCACCCAACATGTTATCTATCTTAAGGAGAGCCACCTCTAGTAAACTATGGATCCCGGTCCTTTTCTTTTACATACACACTTTTACTGCTTTGTGTTTACTTTCTGCAAACTTTTACTTCTTTCATTCGATACGTTTAATCCTTTGTTTTCCGTTAAACACGGTGAGATTGACAACCTCATCGCAAGTTGGGGACAAAATTCTGCGGTTGTGTTGTGCAGGTCTCCACGTTGCTACTAGCACTGGTAGTGCGCCCTGCCAAGGCTCAGCTAGCAACACCTTTGGGGTGTTTCCTTGCTCCTACTGGTTCGATTAAACCTTGGTTTCATAACTGAGGCAAACTTGCTGATGTGCTCATCATACCTTCCTCTTGGGGTTCCCAACGAGCTCTACATCAACACCGCACCAGCATTTTCCTGGCGCCATTACAGAGCCATCAGTAGCTTCAAGGGAGAGCAAAAAGAAAGAAATAAAGAAAAAGATACAAAGCAAAAGAAAAAGAAAAATAGTCTTTCCTTGCAAAAGAGAGTCTCAAAGCTTGTAAGCAAGAGAGAAAGAAGACCGCCCAAGGTAAGTGCACAAATCCGTTGCTCATTTTTCCTCTTTGCAAACGAGCCATGGTGTCTCCTTGCATTGGCACGACAACGAGCTTAGTCTTCGTTAGGACATTTTGTTTGCTCATTTTCATAGTCGTGTCAATCCCAACTATCTCCACGTGTGTTTATATAGTCGTAGGTTCCCGTCACCCTTTTGACTTGTTGACCTTCGCCTTTGACTTGAGTTTTGTTGGATTTTACCCACTTTTGACTATCCCTTTTCTTTTGGTTGGTTCTTTGGCATTCCACAATCCTAACCTACCACCAACAAGATTTTGAGAGTTAGTTCTTTCTTTAGTGTGAGTTTTCTTTGCAATTCCACTTTGCACGCTTATAGATCTCAATTGTGGTTTCTAGTTTGGTGCAATCCCCAAGGTGAGGTACAAGGCTAACACCACCATATTCCACTTCCATATAAAATACTTGTGTGTTTTGCATGATGGATAGGCACGGTGAGTCGAGACAACCACCTCCCCAAGAAGAAAATCAAGGACCGTACATGACGCGCACAAGTCACTTCATCGTTCGCCAAGAGTTCCGTGAACGTTGTTAGGCCCTTGAGACATGACAAGATGAACAATTTGGCGAGATGCAAGCCGAGTTCAAGAACATCGACAACCGCTTCGACGGCCTCGAACGACAAATGCATGTAATGCATCACAACTTCGGCCACCAAAACGAAGCGCTCCAATGCTCCGTCGCTGAAACAAATGACAATATTGGACGCCTCATCGACGGAATGGCAAGGCCACGCTCACGGGCTTCAAGCTCTTCAAGCTCTTCACGTCGTCATGTTCCTCTACAACAAGATCTTCATCCAAGTGCTCCAAGATGCAATGATGCCCCCGTGGTGGAAGATGGAAGTTCTTCCAACTACGTACCTTCTCCACGGCATGCCGCAACGTCAAGCTATGATGGTGATTTCTCTTCAAGGCCCCAAGCGCGGCAAGAGGCACACCGTCATCATGCAAGGGCATTAGTGAACCAATAAGAGCAACCACAAGAAGAACCCCAAGTGCAACCGCAAGTGTACCACCATCGACCACAACACATACTTGACACAACAAGTGATGACTCCAATTTGGAGAACCAAGCTAGTCATCAACGTGAAGCTCTCCAAGATCCTCCTCCATGTCATCAACGTCATGAACGTCCGCACCGGCACCATGGTCATCCCGAGGTGCCTCCTCCACCACACCAAAACATGGAGCGTCAAGTGGTAAAAGTTGAGCGACACCCACCACGTCAAGAGGCTCACGACCATGATCTTCGCCGTGAGGCCCATGTGCCTAACCAACGTCACCAACCAAGGAACGAGCCTCCTCTTTGTCATCATCCGCGTCACGAGGCTCCACATCCTCAACAACCTCATGGGGCCCAAGCGCCTCAACAACATCACCAACCGCCCCAAGTGCAAGAGCAAGCGCCTCAACCACAATATCAAGAGCAAGCTCCTCAACAAGGTCGCGAGAACCAAATTCCACCTCCTCAACCACAAGATCATCAACAAGGTCACCAAGCTCGTCGCAATGACCGCAACAATGAAGAAACTTTCGGCAAGCTCAAGTTCACAATGCCCAAGTTCACCGGATCAAATGACCCCGAAGAATACCTCTCATGGGAACTCAAAGTCGACAAGATCTTCCGCATGCACAACTATAGCAACGAGAAGATGGTCGCCATGGCTTCACTTGAGTTCGATGATTATGCGAAACTTTGGTGGTAACAAGTTCAAGTTTCTTGTGACGCGAGACAAGAATCGCCAATCACAACTTGGCATGACATGAAGGCTCACATGAGATCCCGGTTCGTCCCCGTGCACTACACGCGCGACCTGTTCAACTACCTTCAATCGCTTCGTCAAGGGACAAAGACCGTGGAAGAGTACTTCAAGGAAATGGAACTCAACTTGATTCGCGCCAACATTGATGAGCGCATGGACCAAACTATGGAACGTTTCCTTATTGGCTTGAATCACCCAATCAAGCGCATCGTCGAGTTCCAAACATACAACTCAATGGTTGAGCTTGTGCACATCGCAACAAAGGCTGAATGTCAAGTGCAAGAGGATATCAAGTACAACAAGCCCAAGACGTACTTCACCTACAAGCAAGGTTCAACCACTACACCAACAACTTTCAATGGAAGCTCCTCAAGTACCCCCAAGCCTTCCTTCAAGCCCACACTTCCTCAAGGAAAACTGCCCCAAGTGGCAAACAAGCAAAGAGTGACACACCTTTCAACGGTGAGTGCTACAAGTATGGAGGCAAAGGACACAAGTTGTCCAAATGTGGAAACAAGAAAATATTGTTCAGCCATGACAATGGCGATGAAGAGTACTTGAGTGAAGATGAATTTGATGCCCGGGTCAAGGAAGCAATGGCAAGGAAACGAGTGGAAGATGACCAAGAACTCCTCGTGTGTGAACATGACACAAGTCCATCGCTTGTCGTCACAAGGATCTTGACCACTCAAGCACAAGAGCATGAAGACCAACGCTCCAATATCTTCCAAACACGAGCCGGCATCAACGGAAAATCTATCAAGGTGATCATTGACGGAGGGAGTTGCCACAACCTTGCTAGCGCCGAGTTGTGTGAGAAGCTCAACCTCACCCTCCATCCACACAAGCACCCCTACCACGTGCAATGGCTAAGTGACCAAGGGTCCGTGAAGATCAAGCATACCATATCGGTCTCCTTTGCCATTGGTCCTTACAAAGATACGATGGAGTGTGATGTGGTTCCTATGACAGTTTGCCACATGCTTCTTGGTAGACCATGGCAATTTGACAAGGCTGCTCAACATGATGGTCGCACCAATGTATACACCTTCAAGTGGCTCAACAAAACATGTGTTTTGCAACCAATGACTCTTAGCCAAATAATTGCGGACAATGCAAAGGCTTTAGTGAGGGCACAAAGCACAACACCTACTTATGAGAAGAGAGGTGAGAGAGAGAGAACAACCTCATAGTGAGTAAGAGCCAGAAGCCAAACTCGAGTGGAAAAACTAAGAGTGTTCTCCTCGCCACCAAAAGTGAGATGAGAGATGTTCGGAACAACCCATCCATCTTGCACTATGTCCTCCTTTGCAAGGGCCTAGCGCAAGGAACTAATGAATTAACCAATGGTCCTCCATCTTTGATGATTGTTTTGCAGGAATTCAAGGATGTGTTCCCCGATAATCTTCCACATGGACTACCTCCTCTTCGCTGCATCGAACATCACATTAACCTCATCCCCGGTGCACCACTTCCCAACCACGCCGCTTACTGCATGAACTGGAGGAGACAAAGGAGATTAAACGTCAAATTAACCAACTCGACTCCAAAGGTTTGATCCAAGTTAGCACTAGTCCAAGTGCCGTACCCGTGATACTTGTTCCAAAAACGGATGATACATTACGGTTATGCATGGACTGCCATCCAAGCAATGCTATCATCGTGCGTTATCAACATCCCATACCACGTCTCGATGACATGCTTGATGAATTGTGTGGAGCCACTATTTTTTGAAAATTGATCTTCGTAGTGGTTACCATCAAATACGCATGGCTAAAGGTGATGAGTGGAAAACTGCTTTCAAGACCAAACTTGTTCTCTATGAATGGTTGGGTATGCCCTTTTGTTTATCTAATGCCCCATCCACCTTCATGCGCCTCATGAATCATATCTTGCGTTCTCTCATTAGAAAAAGTGTTGTTGTCTATTTTGATGATATTCTTGTTTATAGAAAATCACTTGAGGACCATATAACACATGTCAAGGAAGTTTTGCAAATCCTTCGACATGAAAAGCTTTATGCTAATCTTCCCAAGTGCACTTTTGCTAAAGACAAGTTGATTTTTCTTAGATTCGTCGTTTCTTTGAAGGGAATTGAAGTTGATGTTTCCAAGATAAAGGACATACGAGATTGGCCCATCCCAACAAATGTGAGTGAACTCCAAAGTTTTCATGGGTTAGCCGGTTTCTATCATTGCTTTGTGAAAAACTTTTCCACCATTGCTTGTCCTCTCAACGAGTTGACAAAAAAGAATGTCACCTTCGTGTGGGGCAAAGCGCAATAAAAAGCTTTTGATGAACTTAAAAAGAGGCTCACCGAAGCACCTCTCCTTGCGTTACCGGATTTCACAAAAAGTTTTGAGATAGAGTGTGATGCTAGTGGTATTGGCATTGGAGGAGTCCTTACGCAAAATGGACATCCTATAGCCTACCGTAGCGAGAAACTTGATGGTGCTTGCCTTAATTATCCGATTTATGACAAAGAGCTTTTTGCCTTAGTTCGTGTTCTTCAAGTTTGGCAACACTACCTATGGCCCAAGGAATTTATCATACATTCCGACCATGAGTCGTTGAAATATCTCAAAGTCCAAGCCAACTTGAGTAACAGACACGCTAAGTGGGTTGAGTTCATGGAGTCTTTTCCGTACATTGTCAAGTATAAGAAGGGCAAAGTGATATGGGGTGGCAAGATCTTCTCAGCAAGCTCTTGTCGATGATATGGTGGATGATAGATAACTAGTGTGTAGCTATGATCTCTCTTGCTCGATCCCTGATGCCAATGCAACAGATCTCGAACCTTGTAGGATATTCACAACACCACACTCTTGCGCACGCAGCCGTGACCACGAACAGTAGTATGCAATCTACTAATTCCCAATGGAACAACAGATCACACTCAATTATAGTTGGTAGATTCAAACACAGGGTAATTCCAGAGGTTCTATGAAAGAAACAACTCCAAAATATTTTAACGTGGTCTAAACCCTAAACTATGGCGCCCCCATCTATTTAAGGGCTAAGGGCCGGCGGTTACGACTAGGAATACCAGTTCGACTCAACCTAGACTAAGATACAATCGGCCCAAGGTGGGGCGGCTCAAGGCGCGCAGGCCTACTCTGCCGTGGTAGATTTGGACCCAGTTTCTCTGTCACGACTGGCTGTCGTGGCAAAAAACCGCATGGTTTCTCTACCGCGGCAGAGATCCCTCGACCATGTGTTGATCTTCTCGTGGAGTGCTCCTTGCGCTTCCTCCCTCTCCTCCCTCGTGCATTCCTCATTGATCAACACGCCATGTTCCTTCAGCTCTCGCTCCATGCTATGCCTTCTTCTCCTAAGTACCTGATCATGCAATAATTCAAAGACTTAGGCAGTATAAAATTCTCATTAATTAAAACACTAGGTTCATTAAGAAACAAGTTCACCTGTTGTTCTAGTAGCTTAGCACGAGCTCTTGTGATTGGTCCAATCCTTATCTCATTGGATTGATCCTTCTTTGCAATCGGAACATCTTTATTAGCAATTGGGGTAGGTGTAACGTAGGGATGTCCTCATCATCTCCCCCCCTTCAAAAGGCGTCGACCTCGACGCTCCAAGGTCTTCTCCAGCATATGGTGATAAATCAGCAATGTTGAAGCTATTGCTAGCACCACCAAACTCCTCAATAGGTATATCAACCGAGTAGGCATTATCATTAATTTTGGCTAGCACCTTGTAAGGACCAGCACCACGTGGCTTCAATTTGGACTTCCGAAGTAGTGGAAATCTGTCCTTGCACAGATGCACACAAACCATATCTCTAGGCTCGAACAACACTTCTTTTCTTGCTTGATTCCTGATAGCATCAATGTTCTTGCCTTTCTTCTCAATTGCCTCTCTAGTCTTCTCATGTATCTTCTTCACGTAATTAGCACGTTTTGATGCCTCCATATCAACTCTCTCATGTAATGGCAGAGGCAACATATCCAATGGCGTCAATGGCTTGAAACCATACACCACCTCAAAAGGACAAAGCTAAGTAGTTGAATGCACAACCCTGTTGTAAGCAAACTCAACATGTGGCAAACACTCTTCCCACTCCCGCAGATTCTTTTTAATCATGGTCCTTAGCAGTTGTGACAATGTTCTATTCACCACCTCCGTTTGACCATCTGTTTGGGGATGACATGTAGTACTGAACAGCAGCTTCGTTCCTAGATTTCCCCATAAGGTCTTCCAAAAGTAGCTCATGAACTTCTCATCATGGTCAGAAACAATCGTCTTAGGTACTCCATGTAATCTCACGATATCCCTGAAAAATAGGTTAGCAACATGCGACGCATCGTCGCTTTTGTGGTAGGCAATAAAATGAGCCATCTTAGAGAACCTATCCACTACCACAAATATAGAATCATGACCTCTCTGAGTTTTAGGTAGAGCTAGCACAAAATCCATACTAATGTCTTCCCGTGGAGTAGTAGGTGTAGAGAGAGGTGTATACAAACCGTGAGGCTTCAACTTGGATTTTGATTTGTGACAAGTAATGCATCGGCTCACAAATCTGTACACATCACGCCTCATCTTGGGCCAATAAAAGTGATCAGCAAGCATGAGCAACGTATTCTCTCGCCAAAAGTGACCCATCAAACCACCAGCATGTGATTCTTGCACTAAGAACAAATGCAACGACGATTCTAGAATACATAGTTTGTTAGCTCGAAACAAATATCCATCATGTATATGATACTTATCGCATGCGTTTCTAAGAGAACACAAACGATATGGTGCAGAAAAATCATGGTCAGTTGCATAAAGTGCACAAATAGCTTCTAATCCAGGAATTTTAACATCAAGATTGGTTAATAGCATGTTCTTCCTGGATAGAGCATCAACAACAACATTCTCTTTTCCCTTCTTATAATTAATGATGTATGGAAAATACACAATGAACTCAACCCATTTAGCTAATCTTCTATGCAAGTTTTATTGAGCTTTCAAGTATTTTAATGCTTCATGATCAAAATGTATGATGAATTCCTTTGGCCACAAATAATGTTGCCAAACCTCAAGTACTCTAACAAGTGCATACAATTCTTTATCATAAATTGAATAATTCAAACGAGCACTAGTCAAATTCTAAAAAAAATAAGCTCTAGGCCGACCCTCTTGCATCGAAACGCCACCTATGCCTATAACTAGCATCACATTCAACTTCAAATTGCTTCGAAAAATCAGGTAATGCAAGTAATGGCGCAGAAGTGAGCAAACGTTTCAATGTATCAAATGCAATGTCTTGGGCCGCGCCCCATACAAAAGGAACACCTTTCTTTGTCAAATCATTTAATGGTGTGATACATTGCAAATGTATCTATAATTTTTGATGTTCCATGCTTGGTTTTATCTACTTTCTTGTGTTTTGTCCACACTTTGGAGTACTTTTCATATGATTTCTTGGACTAACCTATTAACAAGAGCCACAGTGCCAGCTGCCTATTTTCTGCTATTTTTGGTTCCAGGAAAGTCAGAAAATGAATATTCTCAGAATTGGACGGGACAAAAGCCAAAGTGCCTCTTTTTCCGGAAGACATTTGATGCCAAAATACGAGACGGAGAAGGGCTAGGGGCCGGCCACACCACCTGGCCGCGCGGCCAGGCCTGGCCCACGCTAGGGGGTGGTCTAGCCGACCCCAGCACCGCCTCGGCCTCTCCTTCCGCTTATAAGATGGCCTTAGGATGAAAACCCTAAGTACCCGATCAAAAATCCATGAAAGAGTATGTAGCCGCCGTCGTCTCTGTCCCTAGATCCGGAGGGATCTGAAGCTCTTCCCGGCACCCTGCCGGAGAGGGGAATTCAACCTGGAGGCCTTGTTCATCATCATGCAAGCCTCTGGTCTGATGCGTGAGTAGTTCATCTCTGGACTACGGGTCCATGTAGTAGCTAGATGGCTGGTTCTCCTCCTTTGTGCTTTCATGTTTAGATCTTGTGAGCTCCGTTCATGATCAAGATCATCTATTAGTAATTTTGCATGTTGTGTTTGCGGGGATCCGATGGATATTGAGATGCTATTTCAAATTGATTATTGATTCTATCATGTCTTTGTTATTTGTGATCTTGCATGCTTTCCATTGTTAGTAGCTATCTTGGCCAAGTAGATGCTAGCAACTCCAAGAGTTAGTATTTATGCTCGATAGTGGGTTCATGCCTCTGGTAATCTGGGGAAGTGGCAGAAATCTCTAAGCTACTAGATGTGATGTTGCTACTAGGGAGAAAAAAACAATCCTTTGTTCATAGAACAATCGTATTGTTTACTTTACACGCAATTCGTAAAGAAATAATCTGTTGCTTGCAACTTAATACTAGAGGGGTTCGGATGATAACCTGGAGGTGGATTATTAGTCATAGATGCAGTTGGATGGCGGTCTGTGTATAATGTTGTAATGCCCAATCAAGTTCCACAAGAGTCAAGATGATTAGTATATGCATGTATTGCTTTCTCGATGTTTGTCAATTGCCCCGCTGTAATTTGTTCACCTAGCATATTATCTATCTTAAGGAGAGACACCTCTAGTGAACTATGGATCCCGGTCCTTTCTTTTACATACAATCTACAAATTGTTTACTTCTTTGTGTTTACTTTCTACAAACTATTACTTCCTTCCATTTGATACGTTTAATCCTTTGTTTTCAGCAAAACCGGTGAGATTGACAACCGCATCGCAAGTTGGGGACAAAGTTCTGTGGTTGTGTTGTGTAGGTCTCCACGTTGCTACTAGCACCGGTAGTGCGCCCTGCCAAGGCTCAGCTAGCAACACCTTTGGGGTGTTTCCTTACTCCTACTGGTTCGATTAAACCTTGGTTTCATAACTAAGGGAAACTTGCTGATGTGCTCATCATACCTCCTCCTGGGGTTCCGCAACGTGCTGTACATCAACACTAAGCCATCAAGCATTTTTCTGGCCTCGTTGCCGGGGAGTCTAGGACATCTTTACAAGGGGAGTCCCTCATAACCAATCTCTTTACTTTGTTATTTTTGTTTTGCTTAGTTTACTTTTGTTTTGTTTGCTTGTTTCTTTATCAAAAACACAAAAAATGACTACTATTGAAAACACTAAGTTGTGTGACTTCACTAGCACCAACAATAATGATTTTATGAGCACACCTATCGCTCCACCTATGCCTGAAAATACTTTCTTTGAGATAAAACCTGCTTTACTCAATCTTGTTATCAGAGAACAATTTTCTGGTATTGGTAATGAAGATGATGCTGCCCATCTAAATAACTTTGTTGAACTTTGTGAGATGCAAAAGCATAGGGATATAGATGGTGATATTATTAAGATGAAATTGTTTCCTTTCTCTTTGAGAGGAAAAGCTAAAGAATGGTTGAATTCCCTAACTAGGAATAGTATTGATTCTTAGACTAAATGCAAAGATGCTTTCATTGGAAAGTACTATCCTCCTGCTTAGATTATATCTATGAGAAGTGAAATAATGAAGTTTAAACAATCTGATAATGAACATGTTGCTCAAGCTTGGGAAAGAATGAAATCTTTGGTAAAGAATTGTCCCACTCATGGACTGACTGCTTGGATGATCATCCAAACTTTTTATGCAGGATTGAACTATTCTTCAAGGACCCTATTGGATTCTGCTACTGGAGGGACCTTTATGACCATTACTTTGGGTGCTGCAACAAAGGTTCTGGATAATATGATGGTTAACTATTCTGTATGGCATACTGAAAGAGCTCCACAAGGTAGGAAGGTAAATTCTGTTGAGGAAACCTCCTCCTTGAGTGATAAGATTGATATTATTATGTCTATGCTTGTGAATGGGAAAGCCCATATTGATCCAAATAATGTTCCTTTAGACTCTTTTCTTGCTCAAGAAGAGCAAGTTGATGTGAACTTCATAAGAAATAACAATTTTGGCAATAATGCTTATAGGAATAATTTTGGTAACAACAATTATAAGCCATATCCTCCCAACAATGGTAATGCTTATGGAAATTCCTACAACAATAATAGGAGTGCTCCCTCTGAACTTGAAGTTATGCTTAAAGACTTTATTAGTAAACAAACTGCTTTCAATAAAACTATTGAAGAAAAACTCTCTAATGCTGAAAGAAATAGAGCATCTTTGGCTGAAGTTCAATCTTCTATGAATAAAATGGCCGCCAAACCTGAAACTAATGATAATCCCTTTGCAGCTACTAATGCTATACAAGTTAGAATTGATGAAAATTTTAGACTATTAGCTGAATTACATGCAAAGTGGGAAAGAGAAGATGAAATTGCGAGAAACATTAGTGTTTCTACTATCACTACCACTAGTGTTGAGGCTAGTAATAGTTCTACTACTTTAGATGATAAATTTGATTTTGATCTTGATGGTTGCAATATCTCTGAAGTTATTAATTTCCTACAAAAGCTTGCTAAAAGTCCTAATGCTAGTGCTTTGAAGATGGCCTTTACAAAACACATTACTGATGCTCTCATAAAGATTAAAGAAGAAAAGATGAAACATAAAGCTTATATTCCTATAAAACAAGAAGATGGTTGGGAACCCATCATTAATATGAAAGTGAATGATTTTGATTTCAAAGCTTTATGTGATCTTGATAGTAGTGTTTCTATTATGCCTAGAAGGATTTATGATATGCTTGTTTTTCCTCCACTTGAAGATTGTTATTTAAATGTCCCACTTGATGATAATGCTAAAAAGAAACTCATGGGGAGTCTTAATGATGTTCTTATTATGGTTAACAATGCCTATGTCCCCGTTGATTTCTATGTTTTGGATGTTGAATGCAATGCTTCTTGTCGTATTACTTTGGGAAGAAATTTTCTTAGAACTGTTGGTGCCATTATTGATATGAAAGAATGCACCATTAAATATCAACTCCCACTCAAGAAAGGTATAGAACACTTCCCTAAGAAGAGAGAGAATATTTATTTTGCCTCTCCTATAAAAACAAAATTTTGTTTTAATGCTTCTTCATTTGAGAACACTTGATTCTTCTTCTTGCTTCTTATGCCTAACTTAAAGGCGTTAAAGAAAAGTACTTGATGGCACACTTGTTATGAGAAAACTAGTGATTAAAGCTCTCACGAACTTGATGGCACACTTTACTTTTGTTGTCCTTAATAAACTTGAACCATTGTGTCGTCTATGTTGTATATGCTTGCACTTATTTGTTGGGAATTAGCAGAACCATGCTGTCATGGGGAACGCTTTCAACATTGCACTTGGTACTTGTACCTAGTTGATATCATGCTCTTTTGTCTATGGATGTCGTCGGTGTGAAATGAAAGGGGAGCTTGTAAGTCCATGGAGTTATGTATGTGTGTTAGAGAAACACCTAGGCCGCTGGTCTAATCCATCCCGACATGGTGGAAACCTACAACGTAACCATAATGAGCTGTCTATGAAGCATTCTTCTTATAAAAAGTGTCCTATATTGAGAAAAAATAGAAAAAGAGAAAAAAAGAGATTATGAAAAGAGGAAAGAGAGAAAAAAGCACCATATTCCCATGGTAAATAAGAAGATTGCTGAGATGCTTGTTGTGTGCTTGCCTTGTCATTTTGATATGGGGATTCTTCCGTATCATCGGGCAAGGGGTACCCCATTGGCAGTTCTCTATGATACACATGTACTTACAATGACAAGAACTTACCAGTGACTAAACTTGAGTAGCATGAGGAGCGGCCCTCATATTCAAGGGACATGAGATTTCTAACTTATACTTTGTCAAGCATGTACACCATAGTTTGTTCACTTTAACCTCAATCACTTCAAGATGCTTATGATAGGGGCAATGAGAGCTGAAAGCTATAAGTACCATAATTTTTGGAAGCTCTTTATGAAACTTGAATCTCTGCTTCCTTCTATGAAGGCCTTTCTTCCACCATTATATTGAGTCTCCACCTTCTACCTTTATGCACTTACTTTGAGAGCATAGTGGCCATTCTTAGTTCTATGTGCATTGTCCCAAGACTAGTTGATTGATGCATAACTTGATATTTCTTGTTTTAAACTATTTGTATCTAATCACTCTTATGAACTTTGAAGGTGTCTTATGCAATTATATTTGCTACTCTATAAAGGACAAACTGAATGCTAGTTTTCTTTATGTGAAACAAACAAACGTCTTGCAAAGCATCATTATTCATGAATCTTTTGTTTGTGCCTTTTCCTGTTGCATCATAGTTTCTTGTCTTATTGCTAGAACTTTGTCTTTCATGTTATGATTGAAGTACTATGATCCTAGCTTTGAATGTTTTACAAATACTTTGATCAAGTCTTTGATGGTGCATGTCACCTCAAAAATTATTCTTTCTTTTTATCACTTACCTACTCGAGGACGAGCAGGAGTTAAGCTTGGGGATGTTGACACATTGCAAATGTATCTATACTTTTTGATGTTCCATGCTTGGTTTTATCTACTTTCTTGTGGTTTGTCCACACTTTGGAGTACTTTTCATATGATTTCTTGGACTAACCTATTAACATGAGCCACAGTGCCAGCTGCCTGTTTTCTGCTGTTTTTGGTTCCAGGAAAGTCAGAAAATGAATATTCTCGGAATTGGACGGGACAAAAGCCAAAGTGCCTATTTTTCCGGAAGACATTTGATGCCAGAATACGAGACGGAGAAGGGCTGGGGGCCAACCACAGCACCTGGCCGTGTGGCCAGGCCTGGCCCGCGCCAGGGGTTGGTCTGGCCGACCCCAGCACCCCCTCGGCCTCTCCTTCCTCCTATAAGATGCCCTCGGGACGAAAACCCTAAGTACCCGATCAAAAATCCATGAAAGAGTCTGTAGCCGCCGTCGGTTCTATCCCTAGATCAGGAGGGATCTAAAGCTCTTCCCGGCACCCTGCCGGAGAGGGGAATTCAACCTCGAGGCCTTCTTCATCATCATGCAAGCCTCCGGTGTGATGGGTGAGTAGTTCATCTCTGGACTACGGGTCCATGTAGTAGCTAGATGGCTGGTTCTCCTCCTTTGTGCTTTCATGTTTAGATCTTGTGAGATCCGTTCATGATCAAGATCATCTATTTGTAATTCTGCATGTTGTGTTTGTGGGGATCCGATGGATATTGAGATGCTATTTCAGATTGATTATTGATTCTATCATGTCTTTGTTATTTGTGATCTTGCATGCTTTTCGTTGTTAGTAGCTATCTTGGCCAAGTAGATGCTAGCAACTCCAAGAGTTAGTATTTATGCTCGATAGTGGGTTCATGCCTCTGGTAATCTCGGGAAGTGACATAAATCTCTAAGGCACTAGATGTGATGTTGCTACTAGGGAGAAAACAACAATACTTTGTTCATAGAACAATCGTATTGTTTACTTTATACGCAATTCGTAAAGCAATAATCTGTTGCTTGCAACTTAATACTAGAGGGGTTCGGATGATAACCTGGAGGTGGATTATTAGTCATAGATGCAGTTGGATGGCGGTGTATGTATAATGTTGTAATGCCCAATCAAGTTCCAAAGGATTCAAGATGATTAGTATATGCATGTACTGCTTTCTCGATGTTTGTCAATTGCCCCGCTATAATTTGTTCACCCAGCATGTTATCTATCTTAAGGAGAGCCACCTCTAGTGAACTATGGATCCCGGTCCTTTCTTTTACATACAATCTACATACTGTTTACTGCTTTGTGTTTACTTCCTGTAAACTATTACTTCCTTCCATTTGATACGTTTAATCCTTTGTTTTCAGCAAAACTGGTGAGATTGACAACCTCATCGCAAGTTGGGGACAAAGTTCTATTGTTGTGTTGTGCAGGTCTCCACGTTGCTACTAGCACTGGTAGTGCGCCCTGCCAAGGCTCAGCTAGCAACACCTTTGGGGTGTTTCCTTGCTCCTACTTGTTTGATTAAACCTTGGTTTCATAACTGAGGGAAACTTGCTGCTGTGCTCATCATACCTTCCTCTTGGGGTTCCCCAACGAGCTCTACATCAACACTGATCCATCATGGTGCAGCAATGGTGCTAAAATCTTTCACAAAGCGCCTATAGAAACCAGCGAGACTGTGGAAACTACGCACTTGACTTACATTCATTGGAGTAGGACAATTATGAATTCATTCAATTTTAGATTGATCTACCTCTACTCCATGCTTAGAAACAACAAATCTTAGGAAATACGACCTTATCTTTTGCAAATGTACACTTCTCAAGATTAGCATACAGTTTATTATCACGTAACACTTGCAAAACTTGTCTAATATGAGTGCAATGTTCAGATTCGGTGTGGTTGTATATGTGTATATCATCAAAGTAAACAACCACAAAACGACCAATAAACTCTCTCAGAACATGATTCATCAAACGCATGAATGTACTAGGTGCATTAGTAAGAACAAATGGCATGACTAACCACTCATACAAGCCGAATTTAGTTTTGAAAGCAGTTTTCCACTCATCCAATTCTTTCATCCTAATTTGATGATAACCACTACGGAAGTCAATTTTAGAGAAAACAACAACACCACTCAATTCATCTAGCATATCCTCTAAGCGTGGAATAGGATGATGATATCGAATAGTGATGTTATTAATCGCTCTACAATCAACACACATGCGCCATGTACCATCTTTCTTAGGAACTAAAATAAGAGGAACAACACAAGGGATAAGAGAAACACAAATGTACCCTTTATCCAACAACGCTTGTACTTGCTTCTGAATTTCCTTCGTTTCTTCGGGATTAAACCTGTAGGGTGCACGGTCGGGAAGTGTGGCACCAGGAATCAGGTCCACTTGATGTTCTATACCACACAATGGAGGTAAACCTGTGGGTACGTCTTCTAGAAACGCATCCCCAAAGTCCTGCAAAACAGAAGAGACACCAAGAGAAATAGGGGTCATGTCGTTAGAAACCAATACCTCGCCCTTATACATGAGCACAAGTGGCATGGCTATAGGATCCTCACGAAACTCTCTCATATCCTCCTTAGTGGCTAGTATCAATAACCAGGAACTCTCTCACTTTTCGTTATATCACTCAATTTAGGCTCAATAACATCAGGAACAGCTGTCACACAATCTCGCCGAGTTGTAGGATCTTCCTTCAAGTTCACCTCTATCTTCTGGCGAGAATCATTCACAATATCTTGTGGTGTCATTGGCTACATAGTAATTTTCTTCCCTTTGAATTCCAAGTGATATGTATTGGCTCAGCCATTGTGTTGCACATGGCGATCATAGAGCCAAGGCCGACCCAATAGTAGGTGACAAACAGTCATAGGAACCACACCAAAATCAATAGAATCTTTGTATGGCCCTATTTGAAAATTCACACGTACCATATGATTTACCTTCATCTCACCATTGTTGCTCAACCATTGTATGTAGTATGGCTTGGGATGAGGTAAATATGTCAAATTCAGTTTGGCACATAGTTCCTTACTTGCAAGATTTCTGTAGCTGCCTCCACCAATAATTACCTTGTAAGCTTTATTTGGTCCAACTAGAGATTTTGTTTGGAACAAGTTGCAACGCTAGGATTCCTCAACTGGTTGCACACTAAGTACACGTGAAGATACGACAATAGTGGGTGCACGTTCAGCATATGCATCAGCACCATCCTTGCCATCATCAATATCATCATTAGAAGCTTCATCTCCACTTTCTACTTCACCTTGTTCATTAACAAACATAACCTTGCTGTTTGGACAATCTTTCTTGTAGTGCCCTCTACCTCCACAAGTATGGCACACCACATCACGAGTACGTGCCGTAGACATGTTGGAACCCGAACTAGCAGCAGGAGCAGCAGGTTTCCGAGCATTAGAACCAAACGAAGGTGTACTTGCTGGTTTGGCCGATGGTGTAAATGGAGCAGCAGCTGGTGGCGCGGCTGTAGGAGGAGTAGATTTGGCCGAAAATCTACTGGAGGATGGAAAACAAGTGCGTGACTTCGCTTCTTCTGCCAACTAGGATTCAGCTTCTCTAGCATGGTGCAATAGCTCATTCATGGTCTCATACTTGTGATGACGCACTATGCTCTTGATTGGCAACTTCAGATTGTTTAGGAATCGCTGCATGGTCATCTCAATGGACTCACAAACTCTAGCACGCTGCATAAGCAGCTCCATCTCCATGTAGTACTCATCTACTGTCATTGTGCCTTGCTTCAATTACGTTAGTTTATCAAAAACTGATCGCAAGTAGTTGGTTGGAACGAAACGAGCCTTCATGATTTGCTTCATCTCACGCCAATCCATCACAGGAAGTTCATTATCCTCCCTCCTATGTTGCACAAGAGCATCACACCAACGCAAAGCATAACCATCAAATTCAGATGCTGCAAGCTTGACCTTCTTATCTTCTGGATAGTCAAATAAGCGCTAGAGTTTATCAATCTTCAACTCCCATGTGAGGTAATCTTCAGGATCAATGGAACCATCAAACTTGGGAATCGAGAACTTTGGCTTGCCCAAACCATCATCAGCAGCTTGGTTGTGAACACGTTGAGCACGCCCAAGAGGGGCAAGCCCACGGCCATGAGCAGGTGCATGGACAGGGGGAATAGCACGTTTCCTGCCAACATGTGGAGCAGCATCCACAACGCTACCCTCATCGAAATCATCAAAGGCATCATCACGTTGAGGATCCTCCCTTCTATGTAAGGCGGTTGTCAAACCCTCAATGGAACATTTCAAAGTGGTGACATTGACATTGAGCGTAGCAACTTGTGTTTGGATAGTATCAACTGTTCCAACATGCTGATCCAATCTCATATTCATATCCTGGAGATTCTTGTCAATGGCATCTATCGTGTTAGTAAACACACATGTCAAGTGGGACTTCAAAGCCTCATATTCACGCCAATTAACAAGCTCCTCATCCTTCTTTTTCTGCAACACAACATCATCATCACTAGAAGACATGATTACTAGGTTAGTGCAAAAATCAGAATCTGTATGGTGGAAACTCTCACAGCTCACTCACAACTAATAAGAAAGGAGAACTTACCGTTCCAAAGTGAATAGAGATGCTCTACCAAACGAAATCAAAGACTGATGCACTTGATGTGATGAAGTGAATATCAAAGCTATAGAGAGCGATCGCAGGGTACACAAGTTATTTAAGGTGGAGCTATAGGTATGGTGCCCTATCTACACCGGAAACAAGTCCTAGTGCTGATCATACAAATACCCAAGAAACACGCACGTGGAGAAAAACATGGCAATGCAACTATGAAGGGTGTTGCACTACGCTCGAGAGACACTAGCAAAGCTCAAAGTAAACAGGCACAAGATTGCTCAATCTACCAGTGCACAAAGATATCACTAGGCCTCTTGCTCAAATTCTCTTTTTCCACAATTTTTCTTTTTCTTTTGTATAGCTCTTTTTTTGCTTTTTCTGTTGCTATATTGCGTTTTCTCTTCTTTTTTGATTTGATACATCACACACGGCCAATTACAAAGTACAGCACCAAAATCATATGAGCAGCCTGTAGGAGCGGAAACTAGTATCAATGGGCAAGTTCATACACCTATGTAATAGAATGGCTGTGGCTAAGGTTGAAGGAAAAGTGCAAATTCACACTTTGTAAAATTTCCTGCCGTGGCAAAAAAACAAGGCAAAATCGTGTCGTGGCAGAAAATCCTGCCGCGGCAGAAAAACACGTCAAAAACGTGTCGCGGCAGCAAAAACCGAGTCATGGCAGAACAAGACTCCGCGGCAGGAAAACATGTCGTTTCTGTGCCATAGCAGAGTCGGTAGAATTTTTTTTAATTCTGACTCGTCCAAGCGTAATAGACTAGGACTCTTAGATTTGATCGGATATGACCTTGTGGTGGTGGAAACAATGGTGGAAATTGACTAGAAAACGAATAGAAAAACAGATCTACGAAGAACAGATCTAGATCTAAACTAAAGGATGAACACGACCAACAACTATTACTCGTCTACGATGCAATCTAGGCTATGGAAACTCTTTTTGTGGGGATGTTTCTGTATAGGACGAAAAACACTCTCCAATCTATGGATTGATGGTGGATTGCTTACCGAGGCAATGAGGAAATCTGATACCAAGATGATATGGGGTGGCCCAATCTTCTCAGCAAACTCTTGTCGATGATATGGTGGATGATAGATAACTAGTGCGCAGCTATGATCTCTCCCGCTCGATCCCTGATGCCAATGCAACAGATCTCGAACCTTGTAGGATATTCACAACACCACACTCTTGCGCACGCAGCCGTGACCACGAACGGTAGTATGCAATCTACTAATTCCCAATGGAACAACAGATCACACTCAATTATAGTTGGTAGATTCGAACACAAGGTAATTCCAGAGGTTCTATGAAAGAAACAACTCCAAAATATTTTAACGTGGTATAAACCCTAAACTACGGCATCCCCATCTATTTAAGGGCTAAGGGCCGGCGGCTACGACTAGGAATAACAGTTCGACTCAACCTAGACTAAGATACAACCAACCTAAGGTAGGGCAGCTCAAGGCGCGCCGGCCTACTCTGCCGTGCTAGAGTTGGACCCAGTTTCTCTATCGTGGCAGGCTGCCGCGGCAGAAAACTGCGTGGTTTCTCTGTCGCGACAGAGATCCCTCGACCATGTGTTGATGTTCTCGTGGAGTGCTCCTTGCGCTTCCTCCCTCTCCTTCCTCGCGCATTAATCATTGATCAACACACCATGTTCCTTTAGCTCTTCGCTCCGTGTTATGCCTTCTTCTCCTAAGTACCCGATCATGCAATAATTCAAAGACTTATGCGGTATAAAATTCTCATTAATTAAAACACCAGGATCATTAAGAAACAAGTTCACCTGTTGTTCTAGTAGCTTAGCACGAGCTCTTGTGATTGGTCCAATCCTTATCTTATTGGATTGATCCTTCTTTGCAATCGGAACATCTTTATTAGCAATTGGGGTAGGTGTAACTGTAGGGATGTCCTCATCACAAAGATAATGTAGTTGCGGACGCTTTGTCTCGCAAGCATACAAGCCTTCTTACGAGACTTGAAATCAACATGTTGGGTCTTGACTAAATAAAATCTTTGTATGCTTCTGACCCGTTCTTTGAACCAATTTTCGCAAAGTGCTCCATGGACAAAGGAGTTGATGATTTCTATTTGCATAAGGGCTTTCTCTTTAAACAAAACAAGCTTTGCATTCCGAAATCGTTGCTCCAACTTTTGCTTCTTCTAGAATCTCATGGTGGAGGCCTTATGGGTCACTTTGGTCGTGACAAGACATTGGACATGCTCTCCACTCACTACTTTTGGCCCAAGATGAAGCACGGCGTGGAGCGCTACGTTCAACGATGCACGACATGTGTTCAAGCTAAGTCGCAAGCTAACCCTTATGGTCTTTATATGCCATTGCCTATTCCTCATACACCTTGGTCTGACATTAGCATGGATTTTGTGTTAGGATTGCCTAGATCTAAGCATGGTCATGATTCTATTTTTGTTGTCGTGGATCGCTTTTCCAAAATGGCACTGTCATGGTGGTGTCACGGCAGATGCCATGGATAGGCTAAAGGTGGGGACTGAATGCGCTAGGGGAGTCCAGGGAGGGATAGCGTGGTGATTCCACACATGGTAGCTTTGTATTTGATTTGCCTTCACAGATTACAAGTGCTCCTTGAGCTGTATTGGGGAGAGGAGGAAGAAGAACTCTCCTACTCTCACCACTAGCAAAACTCAACTCTCTAGGAGATAACAAGTCCAAACTAATACATCAACGCTCAACCCCCTCTACAGAAGCCCTAGCTCCCCTTATATAGGAGTGCCTAGGTCTCCCCTTAGGGCGTACGTGGATGCATATTCCAGGGAATATGCCTCCTCCCAAAATAGTAAGCCGACCGGGTTACTTTAACCCAGCGTCATCCATGCAGGGGCTACGTGAGCCTCTGCGGCGTCTGCGTCATCCGACATAGACTTCGTCACCTTTGTCGGCCACGCCTCGGTGGTCCTGCCTCTGTCCGCTTCGCTCACGCTCTGCGTACAGCGGACACCTTTGACCAGCGAGATACCTTCCTTCTCTTACAAGCTTGATATGACCCGGATCCCACATAGTTGATCCAACCACACCTGTTCCTGCATACAAGTTATATACACCTTACCGACTTACGGCATAAGTCGGTTGAGACCCAGTTAGGTGGACGTCCCCTGGTCCGGGTTACTCCGTGATTCGGCCTGCCTTGAGGTGACTCGGCCAGCACTTGCTTTGACCTTGCCGTACCTCGGCTAACTAGGCCTTTATACCCTGGTGTGACCCAACCCGGGGTATCCCCCCAACATTAGTCCTCGAAGCTGGTGGGGTCTTAGCTGCCTTAGCCTCTAAGGCCATAGCAGGTTCAATTTTATTGAGCCTCTTGCTCCTTCTCCGAGTTACCTCATAATCCGGATTCCATAGGTTTATTTTCCCTTGGCACATTCCAAATTTTTACTTGTTGGACGGGTTACCTCATACTCATCCGGGTCATTCTTCCTTCTCTCGTATGCTTCCCCACGTGGAGGCTAATCATTACGTTGCCTCATTTTAAGGGCCTGCTATAGTAACCGCCACAGTTATTGTCAGAAGTTACTGTGGCGCATGTCACGTCGTGCCTGCCTCCTCGTTAACTGTATCACAACGTCGCGTCGTAGGATCCGCTGCGCCCTGTGGCCCTTACTGTGGCTCGTCACTGATTGGTCAATCCGGATCATACACAGCCACATGGTGTGGCCCGCCCGCAAAATGCGATCCCACTACCCCCTTAAGGGAGTGGTTCAATAGGGGAGGGGCGCGCCCCTTGGGTCATTTTCCCCCTCCGCGCCCCTCTGCCTCTGCTCTTTCCTCATCTTCTCCATCACAGCACCGCCGCCACCGCATCTGAGCAGTAGTGCCACCGCCGCACTGCTTCCACGCGCTCCAGCGCTGCCGCCACCTCCGCTCATCCTCTCCGCCATGGGTCCCTGCCAGTCCAGGCTGCTGCCTCCCTCCGCCGCCAGCGCTAGTAAGGGGAGCGACCTTGAGATGACTGAGGAGGAACTCACCATCGCAGAGCAGGAGATGGAAGAGGACGCGGTGAACGTCGACCGCGACGCGTGGGCCGGATCCTGGGTCTGCTAGGATGACCTGGATTGGCTCTACCGCACCAGGCGCATCCCAGAGGGCGTCGCTGCATGCCTTGCTTCCGCCGAACTTGCCCCCTCACCCAATCTGGGTGAGTATGTGTTGTTCCTTTCTCATTTCCAACGCGGATTTGGTCTCCCAGTCACTGACTTTTTCCACGACTGGCTAAACACATACGAGCTTCAGCCGTACCATCTTCCGGCTAATGCCATCACATCTCTCTCTGCCTTCGCCTCCACGATCGAAGGTTATGTCAGACTATGGCCCATGAAGGAGCTCTGGATCCGGTTCTTTGGCCTTCGCCGGAACGTGATTCCGAACGTAGAGCTAGATCCGGAGGACAAACAGCTCACGCAGTTCGGCGCTGCATCAATCTCTCCCCGGAAGCACTCCATCTTCCCCCGAGTCATGGGGCTTGACTCCTGCAAGGGATGGGCCCGAACTTTCTTCTATGTTTGGAACAGCACCACTGAAGATCTGATCCGGTTGCGCCCCTATACTCCGGGTCCTCCTAATCCGGATTTGTGGGACGCTATCCCCAAGAAGCCCACCATCCTGGCGAACCAAGTTAACAAGAGGTTCAAGGAGCTGAAGGATCTCGGATTGCGCAATGAGGATTCCATGATCACATTTGTTCGCAACCGGATCTCCCCCCTCCAGATGCGCACACATAAGCTCTGTCATATGAGCTGGGGCCGCGACCCCAACCGGACCTCGTCTTTCGAGTTGAGCAACTCAGAGATCTACCGCCGGGTCAAGGCCCTCTTCACCACCCACAAGGACTTCTCCTCTGAGTGGACGTGGGGAATTGAACACTTTTGCCGAGATAGGCTTCCTCCTACGGTAAGTCCCGTGCCCCAAACTCTTTCCGAATGAAATTGCATGTCGGTCCTTGTTGTATGTTTAATCTTGTTGCCTTTTCTTTCCCTTAGATGTTTCTTCAGCAAACCATCAAGGATGGCACCGAGCCTTCCCTCAAATGGGCGCCTGACCGGGATACCTCGGACAAGGAGGAACTGGATCAGGAGATGTTCCTTCCGATGGTGGATGCGACCAAGCGACCCACCGGTAAACTCTCTTCCATTAGAGATTGGCTCGACGATGAAGATGATTCGGATGTTGAGGTGATGGAAGCATTTGACGCTGTCCCCCTTTCTTATGCTTTTCCGGCATCAGCTAACACTGGTGGGCAGGTCCATGAAGACCCTCCCCTTGTCGTGGGTGACCCTATGCCGGTCGCGCCGAAGAAGAAAAGGGGAACTTCCTCTGCATCCTCCTCTGGACCTTCTCAGCCGGCCAAAAGGCGAAAAAAATCCGGGGACAAAACTGCAACCAAGCCTGCAACGAAGGCCACAGCCCGGAGGGCTCGGAAGCCCAAAGAGCCTCTAACCTCGGATGAGTAAGCCTCTTCTCCCTTTGCTATTTACTTGTTCTTCTTTTATTATAGTTTCTCATCATGCATTATTTGATTAGGCAGGGCCGCGGTGGAGGTCCCACAGAGTGGATCCGGCATTGCCTCGCCGCTCTGACATAGTCCATCTCCCCCTTGTGGCGACGATTCACGCCCGTTGAGCCCCATTCAGGAGGGTTCAGTAGCTGCTCAGGGTTCCAGCCCACCTCGTCAAGAGGAGTGCAACCTCAGAGCGGGGGAGACTGGATCTACCGAGGCAGCAACAACCACCACTTCGGCTTTGCCGCAAGCAGCTTCGTCCGAGAGACCCATAGTACCCCCACCAAAACGAAAATCAGCACCAACACCATCATCAGCTCCAGCAGCAGCAGCAACAACAAAAGCACCAAGCCCCTCCACCTTGTCCGAGTCTTCCAAGGCTCGGCGAGAAGACACCAGCAGCGCTAAGGGAAGCACCAAGGTAGCTCCCAAGGGCACATCTGCTGCAGCAACTACCACCTCACAGCAGCAACCCAAGGGCAAGAAAGCTCCTGAGGCCGCCAAGGAAACATCCGTCGAGGTAGGACAGCGCACACTCGTGTCCATGCTTTTGAAGAAAACTCCACCACCGAAGGACACCCCTGCCAAGCCAGCTGATGCGCAACTTGTTTTGCACACCAGCCCTACCATTGCCCAGGTTGAGAGGAGGGAAGCGCATGCCAAGGGTTTAGTGACGCCCCATATGCTTAGCGGCGAACGATACCCTCCGACCTTGATCGAGTTTGTAAATAACTAGAACAAGGCGGAGTTCGTTTACAACGACGATCTCCCAGAGAAGTTCGGTCCCGCCAAATTTTCTACGCAGATGAATACTGCCGCCAAGGCAATTAATCTTGCGGGTCGGATGATGGAGGTACGTCACTTCATCTTTGCCTTAACATGCAGTAGACATTAGTGATATAACCATTAGTCCCCGAGCATCCGGGGGAGTAACTTGTTACTCGGCCGGATGCTCCTTAGAGAATTAACGTAGCTCCTTAATAACTTCGAATATGCACACACCTAGAGCCAGATTAAGTTCCACTTGGCCCGGATTTTGTACACTTCGAATATGCACACACCTAGAGCCGGGTTAAGTTCTACTTGGCCCGGATTTTGTACACTTCGAATATGCACACACCTAGAGCCGGGTTAAGTTCCACTTGGCCCGGATTTTGTACACTTCGAATATGCACACACCTAGAGCCGGGTTAAGTTCCACTTGGCCCGGATTTTGTACACTTCGAATATGCACACACCTAGAGCCGGGTTAAGTTCCACTTGGCCCGGATTTTGTACACTTAGAATATGCACACACCTAGAGCCGAGTTAAGTTCCACTTGGACCGGATTTTGTACACTTCGAATATGCACACACCTAGAGCCGAGTTAAGTTCCACTTGGCCCTGATTTTGTACACTTTGAATATGCACAAGACTAAGTTGTCCATCTTTGCTCTTTCAGGTGACCACCAATCATCGGAGCGCTGAATTTCAGCGTCTCCTGGACACTCACAAGATGCTGCGTGCAAAACATACCACACTTCTCGCTAAACACGAGAAAGGGGTAAGTTTCTTCCTTGGTATTTTTCCATTTTCCTTCATATTTTTCTGCCGAACTAACCCATCATTCGGTTTTTCGCAGCTAGGGTGGAAGCTGAGAATACCATCATGAGGAAAAACTTGGAGCAAATCAAGGGTGAGTCATTTTTGCTCAACTTTTCTATGCTCTCTATCTCCTTTTCTGCTTGGCTCGGCAAACATTCATACCTTGGCTTTGCCGGGTCAACAAACTATTTCAGCATCTCTTGAAGATAGTGTGCCCGTTCCTGATATGATGCTGCATTTTCTCAAACAAGCAGGGCAGCATCAGGCCAAACTCAAAAATAAAGATGATGAGCTTGCCCTCCTCCGAACCAAAGATGATGAGATTGCCAAGCTCAAGGTAGATATGAAGATATTGAAAGCGCAGCAGCAATCCGAACTTCAAAAAGCTGGCCAGGACTTTACTAAAGAGCGCGAGCACCTCAACCTCCAGATTGCCAAGGACCAAGAACTTCTCCAGGAGGCCGACGTCAAGCTTGAGTCGGCGAATGCTGAACTTGTGCAACTTCGCAAAAGGCGTGATGAATGTACTAAGGAGCTGACCTGGGTCCACAACCACATCTTTCGTAAGTTCTTTTCCTTAAACCGGCATGAATATCTCCGGGTCAACCTCTTGTACTTATTTCACTTGTCTTGTTTTCAGACAAGTTTCTAGAGGGTGATGCCATTACATCCAGTGTTGTTACCAAGTTCCGCCAGCAGAGAGGTACTCCGTCTGGTTCTGGCGCCATTCCTCTTGATCTGGAGGACCTGCTTGTCATCTTGTCCTCTAGAGTTGAAATCATGAAGAACCACGGCAAGGATATTCTAAGAGCAGTAGTCCGGGCCTTCAATGCCCTTTGGCCTGGCGAAGATACTCTGGAGGGTTCCGCTGCCCTAATTAACAAGCTGATGGAGTGCGAGACCCAGCTAGACCTCTGGAGGGAATCCGCCGGACGTGCCGGAGCTGAGACTGTTCTCCACTATGTGCTCACATGGTACGAGAAAATCAATCTCGATCTTCTCGAGCGCATGCGCACCGGGTCAAGGTGGTCCACCGATCCGGATTGTGTCACTCGTCGCAAGGCTTGCGCCCATAATCTCATTCAATATGCCCCCATCCATTAATGGAACGAGGGACCGAGCTTCCTCGATGACGTTGACAACGAATACATCGAAGATGGTTCAGGTGAAGATGATGAGAGCGAAGCCTCGGATGTTGAAGAAGATGAAGCTGAAGCCGAAGCTGGGGCTGCATCCGCTGCCGCCGAAGTACCTCCTCTTGCTGCTCCTTGAGTGAAAAAACTTTGAAATTTATCAGATCCCAGGTATGCCGGGTGCAATTGTATCTAAGCACATCAATTATATTTTGCTACTAAGTTTTTATGCCGGGTTAACTTGGGCGTAGTCCTCGAGTTTCATTTTCTTGTTCCTCCAATTTCTTGGCTCGAATCGTGTCCACCTTGGTTCGGTTTTATGACTTACGACTCCGAGTTTCAAAAATTGACTTATAATACTTGGAAACTTTAGGATTAGCTCAAAATAATTCGGCGTAATAAATTTTAAGTAAGCACAAGGTTAGTCCAAAAAACAAACGTCAACTCGATTAAGTTTCTTTCCTTTGTCGTTTTTCATGTGTTACGCAATTCCAAACTTGTTCCCTTGCTTGCCATGAAGTCAATTCTTGTTGGACATCAGCAAGTCGAAGAGTTAGGTTTTTGGTGCTCACACACTACTAATCCGGCCTAAGTAGAAGCAACTTATGCCAGCCGACATATAAATAATAAATACAGAAGACACGCAATATTATTAAGGCAGTCCCCGAGTTACTGCTTGAGGTGCCAATGTTTCATTGATAAGCTCATTGCCGGCATACATACCGACATATGAGAGACTCGGATACATACACTTTTCTGCTAAGTGTAGAAAGGACGAAGTAGAGCTACATTCCATGGACGCTTAGATTCCTCGTCGGACCTGTCCGCCTTGTTCTTCTCCTGTGGCTTTGCATTGATAAGATAATAAGAATCATTGTGCAATGCTTTGCTCACAATGAATGGCCCTTCCCATGGGGGGATAATTTATGCATGCCAGCAGTACGTTGTACCAACCGGAGTACCAAATCGCCTTCCCGGAAAACTCGGGGGCTTACTTTCCGGCTATGATAGCGTCGGAGATTTTGCTGATATATGGCGGATCTGGACAATGCCAATTCTCTCGCTTCTTCTAGCATATCAACATCATTTTGCCGGGATTCTTGCACTTCGGCTTCTGTGTATTGGGTGACCCTAGGCGAGTCATGTTCTTTGTCGGCTGGTAATACAGCTTCTGCCCCATATACCCGAAAGAATGGCGTATAGCCTATTGATCGATTCGGAGTTGTTCTTAAACTCCACAGTACTGCTGGTAGTTCTTCTATCCAGCACTCCGCTGATCTTTGCAGCGGCTTAATGAGCTGGGGTTTTATCCCGGATAACACCAATCCGTTGGATCTTTCCACTTGTCCGTTCGATGTGGGGTGGGCTACCGAGGCAACGTCCAGCCGGATCTTCTTATCTCGGCAAAAACGCACAAATGCTCCTTCGGCAAAATTTGTGCCATTATCCATTATTATACTGTGAGGATAACCGTATCTCAAGATAATGTCTTTGAGGAAAGTTACGGCAGTGGCTCCATCACATTTTCTTATTGGCTTCACTTCAATCCATTTCGTAAATTTGTCAACCATGACCAGGATGTGGGTCATTTTCCCTCTTGCTGGTTTAAACGGGCCAACCATATTCAAGCACCATACGGCAAATGGCCATCTAATTGGTATAGTTTTGAGCTCCGACATTGGCATATGCGTCTTTGTTGCATATCTCTGACAGCCATTGCATTTTCTCACCAGATCTTCTGCTTGTTCTAAGGCACTTGGCCAGTAAAACCCGTGGCGGAAAGCTTTTGCTACCAAGGCTCTAGACGAGGCATGATGCCCACATTCCCCTTCATGTATATCTCGGAGGATGTCAAGTCCTTCCTCCGGGTCAACACATCGCTGGAGGACATTAGTCACACTCCTTTTGTATAGCTCGGAATTGATGACCGTGTATGCTTTTTCTCTCCTCTAAGTTTGCCTAGAGAGTACCTCCTTAGCGGGTAAGGTTCCATCCTTTAGGAATTGGAATATGGGCAATGCCCAAGCTGGTACAACTCTCACTAGGAACACATCCTCATATATTTCCATCTGATCCACCGGCATAACTTCTACCGGATCACGCTGTGCAGTCCCCGGGTTTGTCATGGCAGTCCCCGGGTTTCACGAACCACTCCCCATATCAATGTCCATGGGCACAGCCTCTGATTCCGGATTTGCCGGGATAAAAATTGAGTCGGACTCTGGAGATGGCCTGATAGATGGTTTTCTGAGGTGCTCTAATGCTACGCCCGGTGGAATTGCTTGTCGGGTTGATCCGAGCTTCGACAATACGTCGGCAGCCTCATTTTCCACCCGGGGTATATGATGAAATTCGCATCCCTCAAAGTAATCAGATATCTTCTGTACATGAAATCTTTACAATGCCATGTTTGCATCCAAAGCATCCCATTGTCCGAAGACTTGCTGGACTACGAGATCCGAGTCACTGAAGCATTGGATCCGACGTATTCCAATCTCCTTTGCCACTTTGAGCCCGTGTACAAGTGCCTCATATTCTGCAACATTGTTTGATGCAGTGAAGTGGATTTGCAGCACATATTTCAGTTGGTCCTTCTTTGGCGAGGTGAGCACAACTCCGGCACCTAACTTGGTTTTTGTTTTTGACCCGTCAAAGTGCATTTTCCAGTAGTTTGGATCTGGTAATGGTGGCTCATATTGCACCTCGGCCCAATCCACAAAAAAGTCTGCCACAGCCTGAGATTTGATCGCTTCTCTTCTGTCATATTGTGGCGCATAAGGAGCTAGCTCAATTGCCCATTTTGCAATCCTGCCACTTGCATCCTTGTTGCTCATTATCTCAGATATGGGGGCTTGACATATGACCTTGATTGGGTGCTCCTCGAAATAGTGCTTCAGCTTCTTAGCTGCCATATACACACCATATGCCACCTTCTAATAGTGAGGATAGTTCTGCTTCGAGGCTGATAATACCTCGCTCAGGTAATATACTGGCCTTTGCACTAACTTACCCTCTTCGTCACGCTCTACCACAATCACTGCACTTACAACTCGGTTGGTTGCGGCTATATAGAGCAACATTGGCTCCTTTGATAGTGGAGAGGCTAACACTAGTGCAGTGGCTAACATCTTCTTTAGTTGGATAAAGGCTTCATTGGCCTGCGGTGTCCAAATGAACTTGTCTGACTTTTTCATGAGTTGATAGAGAGGCAGTGCCTTTTCTCCAAACCGACATATAAACCGACTTAAGGATGCCAGGCAACTAGTGAACTTCTAGACATCGTTAAGACACTTCGGCAGTTCCATTCGTTCTATGGCCCGGATTTTAGTTGGATTGACCTCGATACCACGGCTGGAGACGAGGAATCTGAGTAATTTTCTAGCCGGGACAACGAAGGTGCATGTTTCCAGATTAAGCTTCATTCGGAACCTCCTTAGGTTCGCAAACGTCTGTCTGATGTCGTCAAGGAGCGTTTTGCTTTCCTTGGTCTTTATCACAACATCATCCACATACACCTACACATTTTGACCAATTTGGTCATGCAAACATTTTTGCATACATCTTTGGTACGTTGCCCCTGCATTACGTAAACCAAAATGCATGGTGCGATAGCAATAAGCCCCATACGGGGTGATAAACGCAGTCTTTATTTGGTCACTTGGGTTCAGAGGTATCTGGTGGAAACCAGAATATGCATCAATGAACGACAACAAGTCACACCCAGCAGTGGAATCTATGACTTGGTCTACCCTTGGTAGTGGGAATGGATCTTTTGGACACGCCTTATTCAAGTTCATGTAATCAATACACATATGCCAAACCACTGCCACGTTCGGATCATCCTTCTTTTTCTCCACCAGCATCGGATTAGACAGCCAATCCAGGTAAAGCACTTCCATGATAAATCCTGCAGCCAACAAACGAGTTATCTCATCTCCTATGACTTTTCTCCTGTCTTCAGCGAAGCGGCGGAGAGGTTGCTTCACCGGATTTGCTCCGGGTCTGACATTCAAAGAGTGCTCGGTTAACTCCCTCAGAACACCTTGCAAGTCCTGTGTGGACCAAGCAAAAATATCCCTATTCTCACGGAGGAAGTTGACGAGCTCACTTTCCTATTTGTCATTTAACCTAGCACCAATCGTTACGGTACGCTCAGTGAACAAATCATCAACATGCACCTTCTTGGTATCTTTTGTCGCTTGGAATGAGACACTACCATGCGGGTTACTCAGCGCCGGCATATATTGCTGCACGGACTGAGCCAATGTCGCCACCTCTTGGATATTTCTCTTTTCTTGTGCAATCACGAGTGACTCGGCTAGGTTAGACCCGGCGGATGCACACTCAATGGAACGTCGGAAGTCACCAGCGATGGTAATCACACCATTTGGCCCAGGCAGCTTCATCTTTAAGTAACTAATGTGACAACTTGCCATGAATTTGTTTAGAGCTGGCCTGCCGAGCAACACGTGATATGCGCTTTCCAAGTTTACAATTTCGAACTCCAAATTCTCAGTCCGGCAGTTATCCCTTGTGCCGAACAACACATCAACCCGGACTTTGCCTATGGGCTCACAAGAAATGCCTGGCACAATGCCATGGAAAGTTGTCCTTGTAGCTTGGAGCATATTCTCCGAGATACCCAACTTGTGCATCGTGTCCACATACATGATGTTGATGCTACTGCCATTATCAATCAGCACCTTTGAGAACCTCACATTGATGTTAGGTCCAATGAATGTTGGATCCAACACCAGTGCATACGAACCAGGGCTTGGCATGAGCTTTGGATGATCCTTGATGCTCTAGGTAATCTCCTGATCCGACCAGGCATATACCTCATCACGGCTGACATAACCGCATTAACCTCCATATGTCGGTGCTGCAACCTCTTTCTGTCTGTCTCTTCCATATGGAACACACAATAACTCTGATGATGCTCTCTGTACTCATTTCTCCCCTTGTTTTCGGGGTACCTCTGATCCTGTTGGTCTTGGTTCTCCACCTGATGCACTGCATCCCTTCTCTCATGGTTGTCATACCTCGGTGGAGGGGGAGGCAACATTAACTGTTGCGTGTTCGCTCCGGAGAGCAATTGCTGTCGGGGTAACTCCTGCCGAGGTTGATCATTCCGAGGTGCCTGAGCATTCCCCGAACCACTTTGTTCTATCTTTCGCATCCATTCACACTGTCTGGTTGTGTGACCCGCTGGGCTACACGGATTAGGCGTGTGAAACTTACACGGCTGATCCAGCATTGCCTCATAGGTGTACCTCGGACTGTCCTTCATCTCTTGCCACTGTTTTTTCTACTCTGGCGTCCAAGTTTTCTTTCCATCATTCCTTGGTGTCCATTGCTGCCCTCCAGTTTTCTAACGTTGACTGCCTCCTGCTCCGGGTTGATCCTGATTCACAGCTGCAACTTGTTGCGAACTGTACCAGTAATCCGGTCTGTCATCCCTTCTTTTACCTCGGTAATCACTTCTTCGGGATGACCCGACCCCATCTCGCTGACAATACTCCTCACTTGACTCGTTTGAGGTGAGCCTAGGTTGCGTCGGATGACCCAAGGCATATGAATCAGCAATCCGGATTGTTTCTGCCAAGGTGGTAGGCATATCCCTTTGCAACCTTTGCCATAGCATGCTTGCATATCTGCATCCTTGCGCAAACCAAGCTATGGCCTGTGACTAAATCACACTCTCACACGAGTTTCGCACAGTGCACCAACGGGTTAAGAACTCCCGGTCAGTCTCATTCGGTCTCTGTCTGCACATTGCTAGGGTATGTGGCATGTTGGGTCTCTGATACGTACTTGAGAAATTGCTAACAAACATCTCCTCAAAATCGATCCAACAGTTAATACTTCCGGGCGGCAAATTGTTTAGCCATACCCTCGTTGGCCCCTCCAACATCTGGGGTACATATCTCACAGCCCATCTCAAGTTGCCTGTGGCAATTTTTACAACAGTTGCATAGTTAATCAACCAATCCTCCGGCTTAGTGCTTCCGTCATACGTCTTTGTGCCTCTAGGTAACTAGAAGTTAGGTACCGGAGGTTCCTTCATGATCCGGGGCCCAAAACAAGCTGGACCTGGAGGACCTTGACTCTCAATTTGCTCTGACCTAACAGCCGATCCAGTTTTAACCTGGCATCATCAGGCATCAAGTTTCTGCTTCCCAATCTTGACCCTATCACGTGATAGTCCGGTCTGGGATAGCCAGCGTTCACCATCTCCGAATCCCCACCATTGTATCTATCTTGCTCCTGTGGAGCTGCTCTGTGTTGCATACCTTGGCCAGCACTGTGCTCTTGCCGTGGTATATTCCGCTGCTGCGGTTGACCTGCACCTACCGAATTACGTTGTCCGGCATTGCTGTTTACAGCATTCCCTTGACCAGCATTGCCTTGGTCGTGGTTACCTCGACCAGCTTCACCTCAGCTCACACTCCTTCGATCCTCATTTCTTTGCACCTCTTTCCCTTTCCCTGCCCTTGCCGGGTCATATGGGACTATCTACTTATTCCTCCTGGCCGAAGTTACTACCTCTTCTCTCCTAGGACCACCATGAGGAGACGATGCAGCTCCAGCGGATTTCTCCGGGTTACCTACCGCTGAATGAACGATCTTGGAGGCCCCAGCTCTCTCCGGGTTAGCCCTGAGCAACTCCTCGTTTTGCATGTTCGCGATCCGAAACAACTCATTGACTCTATCTTGCTGTCTCTGATGGGCTTCACCCGTCAAACCTTCTAACTCGGACGCGGCTGCGTCCGCTGCTCTGAGGTTCTTTGTCGGGGTACTATACTTCGGCAGCCCCATGGACAAATAGTTCTCTGATTCCTCAATCCTAGTATCACCCTCCCTATTCATTTCACTCATGAGATTTCTCCCCTTCACTTTTACAGCATCTACCTTATTTGCCTGTGTGTACTCACGCAGTGTCATATTCAACGACTGCTGAGTCGCGGCTATCTTTTTCGCACCCTCTAGTATTTTTTGCCTAGTTTCCTCTAGCTCGGCATGTGCCTGAGCCGGATCTACTGCTGCTACTGGGTTTGCCAAGCTATCCATCGCCTGCTGCAGCACATTCTCAGGTCTCTCTAGCAGAGGACCTCTACTTTTCCTCGGTGCCTTAGGTGTTACCTCCGGATCTGGTGCCGGATCCCTGCTTGCGCCAGCGCCAGGCGCGGTCATCATCACCTCAGCATGGTCTGGGGAGCGAGTGATACGCGCCCCGCGAGCCGCACTAAGGGGTGGCTCGCCTCCTTCGAAGACTGGCGCGAATGAATGCACGACACATCGACTACAACATAAATCTTATGCACGCCGAGCTTGACGAAGAGGCCGTTGTGCGGGAGAGGACGCTTGTCGAAGCAGCCAGCATTGACGCTGACAAAATCCAGCGCTGAACGAGCCCGGAGACGATGTGTTCGCCGGTGCCGATGAAGTTTCCTGTCCGGATCTTTACCCCTGCTAGCGCTGCTAGCCCCACGGTGGGCGCCAACTGTCGTGGTGGTGTCACGGCAGATGCCATGGATAGGCTAAAGCTAGGGACTAAATGCACTAGGGGAGTCCAGGGAGGGATAGTGTGGTGATTCCACACATGGTAGCTTTGTATTTGATTTGCCTTCACAGATTACAAGTGCTCCTTGAGCTGTATTGGGGAGAGGAGGAAGAAGAACTCTCCTACTCTCACCACTAGCAAAACTCAACTCTCTAGGAGATAACAAGTCCAAACTAATCCATCAGCGCTCAACCCCCTCTACAGAAGCCCTAGCTCCCCTTATATAGGAGTGCCTAGGTCTCCCCTTAGGGCATACGTGGAGGCATATTCCAGGGAATATGCCTCCTCCCAAAATAGTATGCCGACCGGGTTACTTTGACCCAGCGTCTCCATGCAGGGGCTACGTGAGCCTCTGCGGCGCCTGCGTCATCCGACATAGGCTTCGTCACCTTTGTCGGCCACGCCTCGGTGGTCCTGCCTCTGTCCGCTTCGCTCACGCTTTGCGTACAGCGGTCACCCTTGACCAGCGAGATACCTTCCTTCTCTTACAAGCTTGGTATGACCTGGATCCCACATAGTTGATTCGGCCACACCTGTTCCTGCATACAAGTTATATACACCTTACCGACTTACGGCATAAGTCGGTTGAGACCCAGTTAGGTGGACGTCCCCTGGTCCGGGTTACTCCGTGATTCGTCCTACCTTGAGGTGACTCGGCCAACACTTGCTTTGACCTTGCCATACCTCGGCTAACTAGGCCTTTATACCCCGGCGTGACCCTACCCGGGGGTATCCCCCCAACAGGCACACTTCATACCGTGCCATAAGACCGATGATGCTTCACATGTTGCCAATTTGTTTTTCAAGGAAATCGTCCGTCTGCATGGTGTGCCACGAACAATCGTCTCCGACCGTGACGTCAAATTCATGAGCTACTTATGGAAGACCCTCATGGCCAAGCTCGGCGTCAAGCTCCTCTTTTAATCTGCGTCGCATCCTCAAACTGATGGACAAACCGAGGTTGTCAACCGAAGCCTCGGAACTCTTCTACGTTTGTTGATCAAGAAGAACTTGAAGGATTAGGAGGAATGCATTCCCCACGCCGAGTTTGCCTACAACTGAGCCAAGCACTCAACAACCAAGATGAGTCCATTCATGATCGTCTATGGTTTCAAGCCCCTCACCACGCTTGACATCCTACCACTACCTCTTCATGAGTGCACCAACATGTACGTCAAGAAGCGTGCACAAGCTATGAAGAAACTTCATGAAGAAACAAGATCTACTATCGGGCAATAAGTCCTTCGCCAAGCTTCAAGGTTAAACAAGGACAAGAAGGAGATGATATTTGAAGAAGGTGATCTTGTGTGGATACACCTAAGCAAAGACCGCTTCCCTAAGGAATGCGACTCCAAGCTCAAGCCAATAGGAGATGGTCCCTTCAAGGTCCTCAAACGAATCAACAACAACGCCAGCATCATCGACATACCGAGATCCAAGTACCTTGCAAGCAATACATTTAACGTCAAGGATCTCTCACCCTACCATGGAGATGTTCAGGATGACAACCATGAAGAGTCTAGGACGACTCTTTCCCAAGGGGGGAGCTGATGCAGCCCATCCTACGGACGCTCCTACATCTACACCATCAAGTCCCCCAAGTGGACCGATGACCCGTGCCAGAGCCAAGATTCTTCAAGCTAAGGTGAATTCACTCCTCTCATCGTGTGACTTTGACATACACTTGGATGGCGAGCTACTTCATACCACTACGCTGTGCCTCATCAGGTAAGAACCCCCGCCGCGTCGACCCACGAGCCCTAAAGCTGCACCTTCCCTGAAGTTGCCAAAGCCGGAGTGTCCGCCCGAATCTAGCCGGAGTGTCTAGCGCAGCCGGAGTGTCCGGCACGACTAAGCCGGATAGTCCGGCCTGAAGATGGGCATGCGAGCCTTAGTTGGGCCCTGTGGCCCATGTACCCCTCTACTTCTCCCAGAACTCTACTTTAATGCCTGAATTACCCCTGAACTTGTGGTTAGCCTATATATAGTCCCCCACCTCCATTCTAAACCTTAGGCATGATATTTGGAATTAGTGGAAACCCCTTGTGGATCTATCTAGTTCTTACCTCATGCTCCTTTGACAAAGGAGCATCAATTATCCCAAACCTCGTTGGCATTTGCATCGTGCCTCCGTGTTGTACAAGGCCTAGGTATCGGAGTCCCTTTGCCTAGACGTCAATATCTCACCGAGTCTCACATCTCGTCGTGCCGGTTCGAGAGAGAGTCCTCCGCCCAACGCTGATCCTAGGGATTGCGCCGGACCGGTCACCACCGGCATGAGCTATTGGTGTGTATCATGGTTTGCGTGTGCGTGTTCATCATGTTCTTCATCCGTGAGTTCGCCATGTTCATCCTTCCCTCCTTACCCCGCACTCCATCCTTGATTTGAGTGGGATTCATGAAAGATCAGGCCACCCTAGAGATTTTCCCTC
The DNA here is from genome assembly GCA_910589775.1 of Avena eriantha. Taxonomy (NCBI): domain Eukaryota; kingdom Viridiplantae; phylum Streptophyta; class Magnoliopsida; order Poales; family Poaceae; genus Avena; species Avena eriantha. The sequence continues at coordinate 59,375 of CAJUXJ010000581.1, read as the reverse complement.
AACACATTGCATGTGTGTTCTTTTCATAGACCACATATGGATCCACCAGTGTCATTGCATGTGTGTTCTTTTCACAGAACCCATATGGATCCACCATAGTTCATTCCATGTGTGTTCTTTTCACAGACCTAATATGAATCCACTAGTGTTATTGCATGTGTGTTCTTTCGACAGACCACATATGGATCGACCTGTGTCATTGCATGTGTGTTCTTTTCACATACCACATATGGATCCACCAGTGTTATTGCATGTGTGTTCTTTTCACAGAACACATATGGATCAACCGGTGTCATTGCACATGTGTTCTTTTCACAGACCGCATATGGATCAGCCAGTGTCATTGCATGTGTGATCTGTTCACAAACCATATATGGATCAACCATTGTCATTCATGTGTGTTCTTTTCACAGACCACATATGGATCCACCATTGTCATTGCTTGTTTGTTCTTTTCACAAACCACATATGGAACCACCATTGTCATTGAATGTGTGTTCTGTTCACAAACCACATATGGATCCATTAGGCTCATTGCATGTGTGTTCGTTTCACAGACCACATATGGATCCACTAGTGTCATTGCATGTGTGTTCTTTTCACAAACCACAATCGGAACCACCATTGTCATTGCATGTGTGTTCTTTTCACATACCACATATGGATCCACCAGTGTCATTGCATGTGTGTTCTTTTCACAAAACACATTTGGATCCACTAGTGTCATTGAAATGTGTGTTCTTTTCATAGAACACATATGGATCCACCAATGTCATTGCATGTGTGTTCTTTTCACAGACCATGTATGGTTCCACCAGTGTCATTGAAATGTTTGTTCTTTCCACATACCACATATGAATCCACTAGTCTCATTGCATGTGTGTTCTTTTCACATAACACATATGGATCCACCAGAGTTCATTGCATGTGTGTTAATTTCATTAACCACAGCCAGAGTAATTGCATGTGTGTTCTTTTCACAGACCCCATATGGATCCACCAGAGTTCATTGCATGTGTGTTCTTTTCACAGACCCCATATGGATCCACCAGAGTTCATTGCATGTGTGTTCTTTTCACAGATCACATATGGATCCACCAGTGTCATTGCATGTGTGTTCTTTTCACATACCACATATGGAACCACCAGTGTCATTGCATGTGTGTTCTTTTCACAGACCAAATATGGATCCACCAGTGTCATTTCATGTGTGTTCTTTTCACAGACGACATATGAATCAACCAGTGTCATTGCATGTGTGTTCTTTTCACATACCACATATGGATCCACGATTGTCATTGCATGTTTGTTCTTTTCACATACCACATATGGAACCACCATGGTAACTATATGTGTGTTCTTTTCATAGACCACATATGGATCCACCACTATCATTGGATGTGCTTTCTTTTCACAGACCATATATGGATCCACCAGGGTCATTCAAATGTTTGTTCTTTTCACAGACCACATATGGATCCACCAGCATGTCTGTTCCTTTCACAGACCACATATGGAACCACCAGAGTTCATTGCATCTGTGTTCTTTTCACAAACCATATATGGATCCACCAGTGTCATTGAAATGTTTGTTCTTTTCACGGACCACATATTGATCCACTAGTGTCATTGCATGTGTGTTCTTTTCACAAACCACATTTGGAACCACCATTGTCATTGCATGGGTGTTCTTTTCACCGACCACATATGGATCCACCAATGTCATTGCATGTGTGTTCTTTTCACAGACCACATATGGATCCACCAGTGTCATTACATGTCTGTTCTTTTCATAGACCCCATATGGAACCACCATTGTCATTGCATGTATGTACTTTTCACAGACCACATATGGAACCACCATTGGCATTGCATGTGTGTTCTTTTCATAGACCACATATGGATCCACCAGTGTCATTGCATGTGTGTTATTTTCACATACCACATATGGATCCACCATTGTCATTGCATGTTTGTTCTTTTCACAAACCACATATGGAACCACCATTGTCATTGCATGTGTGTTCTCTTCACAAATCACATATGGATCCACCAGGGTCATTACATGTGTGTTCCTGTCAGAAACCACATATGGAACCACCATTGCCATGGAATGTGTGTTCTTTTCACAGACCACATATGGAACCACAAGAGTTCATTGCATGTGTGTTCTTTTCATAGACCCCATATGGATCCACCAGTGTCATCGCATGTGTGTTCTTTTCACACACCACATTTGGATCCACCAGTGTCATTGCATGTGTTGTCTTTTCACAGACCACATATGGATCCACCAGAGTAATTGCATGTGTGTTCTTTTCACAGACCACATATGGATCCACCAATGTCATTTCATGTGTGTTCTTTTCACAAACCACATATGCATCCAGCAGTGTGATTGCATGTGTGTTCTTTTCACAAACGACATATGGATCCACAAGATTCATTGCATGTGTGTTCTTTTCACAAACCAAATATGGATCCGCCAGTGTCATTGCATGTGTGTTCTTTTCACACACCACATATGGATGCACCAGAGTCATTGCATGTGTGTTCTTTTCACAAACCACATTTGGATCCACTATTTTCATTGCATGTGTGTTCTTTTCACAGACCACATATGGAACCACCATTGTCATTGCATGTGTGTTTTTTTCACAAACCACATATGGATCCACCAGTGTCATTCCATGTGTATTCTTTTCACAGACCACATATGGATCCACCTCTGTCATTGGATGTGCGTTCTTTTCACAGACCATATATGGATCCATCAGTGTCATTGAAATGTTTGTTCTTTTCACATACCACATATGGATCCACCAGTGTCATTACATGTCTATTCTTTTCACAGACCAAATATGGAACCACCAGAGTTCCTTGCATGTGTGTTGTTTTCACAAACCATATATGGATCCACCAGTGTCATTGAAATTTTTGTTCTTTTCACGGACCACGTATTGATCCACCAGTGTCATTGCATGTGTGTTCTTTTCAAAAACCACATTTGGAACCACCATTGTCATTGCCTGTGTGTTCTTTTCACAAACAACATAAGGATCCACCAGTGTCATTGCATGTGTGCTCTTTTCACAGATCACATATGGATCCACCATTGTCATTGCATGTTTGTTCTTTTCACAAACCACATATGGAACCACCATTGTCATTGCATATGTGTTCTTTTCACAGACCACATATGGAAGCACAAGAGTTCATTGCATGTGTGTTCTTTTCATAGACCCCATATGGATCCACCAGTATCATTGCATGTGTTGTCTTTTCACAGACCACATATGGATCCACCAGAGTAATTGCATGTCTTTTCTTTTCATAGACCAGATATGGATCCACCAATGTCATTTCATGTGTGTTCTTTTCACAGACCACATATGGATCCACCAGTGTGATTGCATGTGTGTTCTTTTCACAAACCACATATGGATCCACAAGATTCATTGCATGTGTGTTCTTTTCACAAACCATATATGGATCCACCAGTGTAATTGAAATTTTTGTTCTTTTCACGGACCACGTATTGATCCACCAGTGTCATTCCATGTGTGTTCTTTTCACAAACCACATTTGAAACCACCATTGTCATTGCATGTGTGTTCTTTTCACAGACAACATAAGGATCCACCAGTGTCATTGCATGTGTGCTCTTTTCACAGATCACATATGGATCCACCATTGTCATTGCATGTTTGTTCTTTTCACAAACCACATATGGAACCACCATTGTCATTCCATGTGTGTTCTTTTCACAAACCACATATGGATCCACCAGGGTCATTGCATGTGTGTTCTTTTCACAGACCACATATGGATCCACCAGTGTCATTGCATGTGTGTTTTTTTCACAAACGACATTTGGAACCACCATTGTCATTGCATGTGTGCTCTTTTCACAGACCACATATGGATCCACCAGTGTCATTGCATGTGTTTTTTTTTCGCAAACCACATTTGGATCCACAAGTGTCATTGCATGTGTGTTCTTTCACAGATAACATATGGATCCACTAGAGTCATTGCATCTGTGTTCTTTTCACAGACCACATATGGATCCACCAATGTCATTTCATGTGTGTTCTTTTCACAAACCACATATGGATCCACCAGTGTCATTGCATGTGTGTTCTTTTCACAAACCACATATGGATCCACCAGATTCATTGCATGTGTGTTCTTTTCACGAACCACATATGGATCCACTAGTATCATTGCATGTGTGTTCTTTTCACAAACCACATATGGATCCACCAGAGTCATTGCATGTGTATTCTTCTCAGAAACCATATTTGGATCCACTATTTTCATTGCATGTGTGTTCTTTTCACAGACCACATATGGAACCACCATGGTCACTACATGTGTGTTCTTTTCATAGACCACATATGGAACCACCATTGCCATTGAATGTGTGTTCTTTTGACAGACCACATATGGAATCACAAGAGTTCATTGCATGTGTGTTCTTTTCATAGACCCCATATGGATCCACCAGTGTCATTGCATGTGTGTTCTTTTCACAAACCACATTTGGATCCACCAGTGTCATTGCATGTGTTGTCTTTTCACAGACCACATATGGATCCACCAGAGTAATTGCATGTGTGTTCTTTTCACAGACCACATATGGATCCACCAATGTCATTTCATGTGTGTTCTTTTCACAAACCACATATGGATCCACCAGTGTGATTGCATGTGTGTTCTTTTCACAAACCACATATGGATCCACAAGATTCATTGCATGTGTGTTCTTTTCGCAAACCAAATATGGATCCGCCAGTGTCATTGCATGTGTGTTCTTTTCACACACCACATATGGATGCACCAGAGTCATTGCATGTGTGTTCTTTTCACAAACCACATTTGGATCCACTATTTTCATTGCATGTGTGTTCTTTTCACAGACCACATATGGAACCACCATTGTCATTGCATGTGTGTTTTTTTCACAAACCACATATGGATCCACCAGTGTCATTGCATGTGTATTCTTTTCACAGACCACATATGGATCCACCTCTGTCATTGGATGTGCGTTCTTTTCACAGACCATATATGGATCCATTAGTGTCATTGAAATGTTTGTTCTTTTCACATACCACATATGGATCCACCAGTGTCATTACATGTCTATTCTTTTCACAGACCACATATGGAACCACCAGAGTTCATTGCATGTGTGTTCTTTTCACAAACCATATATGGATCCACCAGTGTCATTGAAATGTTTGTTCTTTCACGGACCACGTATTGATCCACCAGTATCATTGCATGTGTGTTCTTTCACAAACCACATTTGGAACCACCGTTGTCATTGCATGTGTGTTCTTTTCACAGACAACATATGGATCCACTAGTGTCATTGCATGTGTGCTCTTTTCACAGATCACATATGGATCCTCCATTGTCATTGCATGTTTGTTCTTTTCACAAACCACATATGGAACCACCATTGTCATTGCATGTGTGTTCTTTTCACAAACCACATATGGATCCACCAGGGTCATTGCATGTGTGTTCTTTTCACAGACCACATATGGATCCACCAGTGTCATTGCATGTGTGTTTGTTTCACAAACCACATTTGGAACCACCATTGTCATTGCATGTGTGCTCTTTTCACAGACCACATATGGATCCACCAGTGTCATTGGATGTGTGTTCTTTTCACAGATCACATATGGAACCACTAGAGTCATTGCATCTGTGTTCTTTTCACAGACCACATATGGATCCACCAATGTCATTTGATGTGTGTTCTTTTCACAAACCACATATGGATCCACGAGTGTCATTGCATGTGTTTTCTTTTCACAAACCACATATGGATCCACCAGATTCATTGCATGTGTGTTCTTTTCACGAACCAAATATGGATCCAACAGTATCATTGCATGTGTGTTCTTTTCACAGACCACATATGGAACCACCAGAGTTCATTGCATGTGTGTTCTTTTCACAAACCACATATAGATCCACCATTTTCATTGCATGTGTGTTATTTTCATTAACCACAGCTAGAGTCATTGCATGTGTGTTCTTTTCATAGACCACATATGGGTCCACCAGTGTCATTGCATGTGTGTTCTTTTCACAGACCCCATATGGATCCACCAGAGTTCATCGCATGTGTGATATTTTCACAGACCACATATGGATCCACCAGTGTCATTGCATGTGTGTTATTTTCACAGACCACATATGGATCCACCATTGTCATTGCATGTTTGTTCTTTTCACAAAGCACATATGGAACCACCATTGTCATTGCATGTGTGTTCTTTTCACAAATCACATATGGATCCACCAGGGTCATTGCATGTGTGTTCCTGTCACAGACCACATATGGATCCACCAGTGTCATTGCATGTGTGTTATTTTCAAAAACCACATTTGGAACCACCATTGTCATTGCATGTGTGTTTTTTTCATAGAACACATATGGATCCACCAGTGTCATTGGATGTGTGTTCTTTTCACAAACCACATTTGGATCCACCAGTGTCATTGCATGTGTTATCTTTTCACGGACCACATATGGATCCACCAGAGTAATTGCATGTGTGTTCTTTTCACAGACCACATATGGATCCACCAATGTTATTTCATGTGTGTTCTTTTCACAAACCACATATGGATCCACCAGTGTCATTGCATGTGTGTTCTTTTCACAAACCACATATGGATCCACCAAACTCATTACATGTGTGTTCTTTCACAAACCACATATGGATCCACCAGTGTCATTGCATGTGTGTTTTTTCACACACCACATATGGATGCACCAGAGTCATTGCATGTGTGTTCTCTTCACAAACCACATTTGGATCCACTATTTTCATTGCATGTGTGTTCTTTTCACAGACCACATATGGAACCACCATTGTCATTGCATGTGTGTTTTTTTCACAAACCACATATGGATCCACCAGTGTCATTGCATGTGTATTCTTTTCACAGACCACATATGGATCCACCTCTGTCATTGGATGTGCGTTCTTTTCACAGACCATATATGGATCCATCAGTGTCATTGAAATGTTTGTTCTTTTCACATACCACATATGGATCCACCAGTGTCATTACATGTCTATTCATTTCACAGACCAAATATGGAACCACCAGAGTTCCTTGCATGTGTGTTCTTTCACAAACCATATATGGATCCACCAGTGTCATTGAAATGTTTGTTATTTTCAAGGACCACGTAGTGATCCACCAGTGTCATTGCATGTGTGTTCTTTCACAAACCACATTTGGAACCACCATTTGTCATTGCATGTGTGTTCTGTTCACAGACAACATAAGGATCCACCAGTGTCATTGCATGTGTGCTCTTTTCACAGATCACATATGGATCCACCATTGTCATTGCATGTTTGTTCTTTTCACAAACCACATATGGAACCACCATTGTCATTGCATGCGTGTTCTTTTCACAGACCACATATGGAACCACAAGAGTTCATTGCATGTGTGTTCTTTTCATAGACCCCATATGGATCCACCAGTGTCATTGCAATGTGTGTTCTTTTCACAAACCACATTTGGATCCACCAGTGTCTTGCATGTGTGTCTTTTCACAGACCACATATGGATCCACCAGAGTAATTGCATGTGTGTTCGGTTCACAGACCACATATGGATCACAG